>JBBPPC010000274.1:0-24789 GCA_038091775.1 Leccinum olivaceopallidum | reverse complement strand
TGGTTTGCGGATCCCTCTGAACTACCGTTTCTAGTGGTTTCTCCATCGGCAGTGGCTCGCTCGAATGCACCTAGGCAAATGCAGGCTCCCGCTACCCGGTCTATTCAGGCCCCTCGTAGGGAGGCCCCGGAGCAAAAGATTCAACAAGAGCCCAAAGTCGAGCTTGTCAAAGAGGTTCACGAAGAGCCACAAGAACTCGCGCCAGACGAACCTATACTGACGCTCGAGCAAATACACATCGAAGAAACCAGTGCAGCAGTGAGGATCCAAGCTGCTTACCGCGGGTACTGCACACGCCGCGAAACCACTTTTCCCGTCGTTCGTGAGTCGGATACACAAAGGAACGCCATCTTCATCGTATGCCTGAAAAACCTGTACGCCTCCGGTTGGGAGAGGACTGTATATCGCACTCTGTATCTCTGGGCATTACCGCGTCTTGTCGTGTGCCTTGATAGGGTAATTGGTATTGCCCACGAGTTCAAGGTCAAGACCAAACGTTCCTATTCGGAGTCGAGCCACGAGCACCTCGAACAAGTTAAAAAGCAGATGGATATGATAAGGTGAGCTCAAGGGTTGAGGAACGCAGTTCAACGTTCATCTTTCAAACTTCCATTTTTATACAGTGTTCTTCTCAAGAAGAGTCACAAATTGCGCAAGATGATCGATCCTCACGCAGACATGCATAAAGAAAAAGACGTGGTCAAGCTGAGACAGGTCGCTTCGGATATCAAGACTTTCCTTAACCAACTTCCGACTTCGGCTCCTCCGAGTCCTGATCTTCATAAAGACTTTGACGTAGCTTATCGACTCGTGACTCGTGAGTCACTGAATGAGGAGGTGGTCGCCAAACAGGAGAAGCCGACGTTCAATACGGAACACGCAGTAGAATCATGAAAGAGAGGTCGAACGCTGTACTATGAAAACTCGCGCAATCACGGTGTTTGCTTGTAACTTGTAATTGATTTGCATAGTTCACCATACGCTACTACTAGCCTGCTCTCGGTGGCGTCATGGAACGTTACACTATCTATTCTAAAGTACATACACGATTCGGATGAACGACTTCATAATGCTAGAACCTGATCTTCGCAAACACTCGCATCCGGAAGTTATTTAATTCCAGTGCTTTACAATGACCCCGTTGATGACTTCTTCTTCTATTCCTTTGTCTTGACCTCGTTTCAGCTCACTTTGTCCATATGCACTGGTCCTGGCTTTTCTCCACTCTTCCATGGTTGGTGCGACACTATCTTCGCACCGCGGATTGATTCCAACCCTCTGCAGCAAAGGGCTTTCGCGCATCGGTATCAACTTGATATTATCGTCCGCCATGACGAAATAGATAACCCCAAGGCGGGTGTACTGCTGCTGGTCAGGGGGTGGTTGCACCACACGGTGGATGGTCCCCTTGTAGTAACCTCCGGTGAGGAAGTCCAATGCATCTCCGGTATTCACTACCTATATAAAACACCTCCAAAGACCGCCCAAGGGATTCAGTCGATTGCGACGCTCACCAGTGCGTTCTCGATGTGTTTCACCCACCGCCATCGACCATCCTTTGCAAGGATTTGAAGGGCGGCGACAGGCTGGCTCCACAGTATAGTTATGCTCCCAAAGTCTATCTCGACGATGTATGATGTTCGATTCTACAAGTTGCGACGGTCAGCCGACTCTTGTACGCACCAGTGTGACCCTTGAGCCAGACGTTGTTAGTCTTGGCCTCTTCCTCAGCGGAGCGTGGATAACTAGGAAACAGAATGGCTCTCCGAGTCAGCTCACAAGCACAACCGCCAAACGGGAAGCACCGACTATTTAATGAACCTCACTGGTAAGCATTTGAGCAAACTAGGATATTGTGTAGCACTCTAAGATCCGGCGTACCATAGTTTTCGCCAAAAGTGTGAATGTTGACCAGAGCATCTTCGGGCAGTTCGAGGCTCAGCGCGATCAATCTGAAGTACAACAATTAGGCACCGTACATTTTTTGATAACACACTCTGCTCACCGCAAGATTGGATACAGAATGTTAAAGTGATTAAACTTGGCGAACTCCTGGATTTCAGGGAGGAAGGGACGAAGCGCCTCTGGATGTCCTCTTTTCGAGACGTCGCGGTTGACTTGAACAGAAATGTTTAGAAATGTTTGTGAGAAAGGATCAGGCTCACTGTTATAATGCTCAAGCTGATCGTGGACACCGTTGTCGATGTGCTGCATCGACGTGGGCACGGCCCCTAGAGCTGACCAAAGACGATGACTTACAAAGTAGTGTCGAGGTTTGTATCCTTGGAACGACCCAGTCTGCTTCATGGTACCGGCGTATACCTGCTTCTCTTCATCACTTACGCCCGCAAAGGGTATATCGGCAACGTCAAACATTCTGTCCGTCTATTTGATATGAGAGGCGGAAATAACAAGAAGGCGACTCGGATCTTGCCTCTGACTGGTGATATCCGTGACCGATAACGTAGAAGAACCCATGCGTTAACAGGGCGTGTCGAACCTGGGATGCCATCAAGTCACGGTCTCCTGCGTTCTCGATCTTGGCCAGGTCGATGATCGGAAGGTCTGCATAATCCACTGGATGCAAGATCATTGATCAGCCTCGATCGTGTGCTTGATAAACGAGAGTACGTACGGTCAGTTTTGGTGGGTGATGCAGCTTGATAGTGGGGGGCTGGAGGCAAAGAGAGGCTCGGCATACTGCTCTGTAGCGCAGCTGGAGTCAAGGTAAAGGGGGAAGTTGGCGAGAGTCTAGTAGATGAGTATTGGTCGTTTTTGTGAGAAGGAGGAGTAGCATCCACTGTCCAGTTCGCAGATGAGATAAAAAAAGGCTGACGATAAGTAACTTCATCGCCATCTGAACAGTGCCGTATCTTCTGGTGGACTTCGACTCATCTAAATTCAGATGTTGAAGTTTATCGAGTATCGATGGATCCGTGTGGAACCACTCATGGCAAGTTCAGAACACCGTGAAATTACCTATCTCATCACGTCACATTCTCAGCCACCAACTCGGATGTCACTAGATTTGTTGGAATCGCTACATGAAGTTACTAACCTTACGAGTCAGACACAGCTCAAAGGTTGACAGGAACTGCTCTCATAGCTGTGTACTGTTTACAACCAATGTATTGGCGGGTGTTTGTGAAGAAGGTGAAGGGGAGACTGGCTGACAGATCACGCCGAGGATCAGAAGTCTTGAGCTTGGAAGCGTGCGTGCGAGCGGGAACGCAGGGAAAGGCGAGCCCTGGCCTGCTTACCTCCACCCGAGATCACACAACCCAATTCAGGATGCAGGTGGTTTGGAATGCTGCCAGGAGCGCTTGTCGTACGAGGAACGGCGTGAAACCTACCATGGAGACTCCACTCAAGATGCAAGGGGCTGAAGAATTCTATTCATTCTTTGTTGCAAGTGGCCAAACAAGAGGCCACAGGTTTTTGTTAGTGGGAAGTTGCTTTGGGGTTGCTCAACGGTGCTACATGATCATGATGCATAAGGAAGTCAACGTCGATGGCAGAAAATGTGACACGGAGTCAATGGCCAACGTCACGCACGCGCACTGGACCAGCAGATAGGGGTCACGAGCCGAGAAGCCGGTCGGAAGTCGGAAGCACGAGGTGGGGCAGGACATGGGGAGGGACATGAACGAGGTTTACCTGTGGTGTCGCCAGATTGAACTTGTCATCGTTGCAGAGGCGCAAAGCATGCTGTTGCAAGATGATGATCACCATGGTTAACGTGAACATTGAACGTTCGAAGTTTGAACGTTATCGAATGGTGGTAAATCATACCCAGGGGTACCTTCGTATTCGCTGTCGCCGACCCGGGTCCCATGTTGGCACGCACCGAGCATTAATGCTGTCAGGACTCCCTTCAGTTTCAATGACCTTGATGCGCCTTCCGCGCTGCAGCTTCAGTGAAGACTTGATAAATAGGCATCATTCTATTCGACCCAAACACGAACCACCTCTCAATAGTAATAGTAATAGTATCACACTGCACCCTCGGCGTACAAACTTCATGCCAAACTATAAATACTGATCACAAGAAAACATCCTGTCTTTCCATTCTACCCCTGACGATCAATCAGGCAGGACAACCCCTACGCATCATTTCCTCTATCCTCGAGCTGGATTTCCTCCCCACCCTCTTCGCCCGGACGGCTACTCATACTACCCGCGAACGCGATCCCAGAGACAGAGTGGTCCCGTCCAGCAACGTCCCCAGAACGCGAAGAGATCCCAAAAGCACTATCGATCCCTTCCAACCGACCACGGCTGTCCTTGTCGTAAAGCTCACGCATGCTGATCACGAATCGGGGCATGATAGGGAATATGGTCATGGTGTAAAAGAGGCCGGGGAGGATAAGAGACCAGAGACTCTGGGTCAACGGGGCATCAAAGTTTATCACCACAATGGAGATATTGTTGAGCAAATTCCTGTGTTGCGGTGCAAGACACGATCAGCGGTGCCGCGTGCGCACGGACCACCAATATGAGCAAGGATATGATGAACGACGTACACAAAGAGATAAACAACACCATCCTTGACGATCAAGGACATATATCGGTTGGGCTCCCAATGCCCCGTCGCCTTGTACATCGCATTTGATTCCTTCACCAACGGAATGAGAGCAAGGATCAATAATAGCGCATCGAAGAAAATTGGCCAGATGGCCGTATATTTCATGTAAGGGCCGATTGCAGGAATCACATCAGTGCAAACAGAGTAATCGAGCATTTGTTTGGTTGCAACTACAAATGAAAGACAGAAGGGGGTAAAGTTCATATGTGTACTCATTATTCCGACTGGGTGGAGTCATACCTCTGGCATCGATGTGTGGATTGTAAAAGATAGTATCCACCACGAGTTCTTCAACCACCCTAAGCGTGTAGCAAAGCAGAAGGATAGTAAGGATGACTTTTGAACGATTCCACATTGCATGAACACGCAGAACCATTAACACTGATCAAAGTCAAAATATCTCAATGAAATAATACAATAACCATCTAACTCACACGAGGAGGCACAAACGAATGCTGCAAATGCCCAATTACCCGAGTCAACGAGACCAGTACCTTTGCAGGTATAGATATGATTCCCTGATCAAGCATCATCGAAGACGGAGATCAAGAATGCTTACACCTAACCGATTGTGAACAGGTATAAACAACGAAATGAAACCACGTACGTCTATCACCGCAACATATTATCATTAGACTCATTCATTGAAAGGAAAAACTAACCTTGACAGGTCCAGGCACGAACGTGCTGCCAACTTGAAATAAACAAAGTCATCATACTGAGCCTTGACTAATTGCATTGAACGTACAAAGCGATTGAACCCTTGAAACCACGTTAAAGGTATACTGTACTTTCCATGATCGCGACTCACATTGCATAATAGATACCAACATAGCGGACCTGCGCGAGTCATAGTATTGTGCATGAGCCACTGTGAGAGCAACGTGTCGGAAGATTTTACATACAATCAGATACAACACGGTTACCCATGTCCAGGGCTTGTTCTGCAGTGCCATCAGTGGACGGATGATTGCTTTGAAATGTGTGTTGTCTGACCCAGATATGCTCAACCTATGAAGATATTGAATAAACAGTAAGGGAGGAAACACCATGTATACCTCGCTGGGAAACATGAGGACTGTTGACGAAGCAGTCCCAATGTTTAGTGTTACATATATGTTAAGTGTGCACTTTAATGCTCACTATCATCATAGACCACGGCGGTCATCATTGCAACTGCGTGGCAGTAATGATGTTAAATGAATGACCAATCATATGCTTCGCAAAGAGCCATACGGGATGCATAATTGTTTAAGAGCAGTAGTTGAACGGCCGACTGTAGGTCAGATGACATGGCGTGAAAGCGAAAGTCAGGATCTGGATAATATTTGTGGTAGTAATAGCGAAAGACGATGAGGGTGAAAGGATTTAATAGACCGAGTCACCTGGCAGGAAGTGCAGCTTGTATTGCCAGTCAAAGCATGGGTCGGTAATACATTCAATTTCCCGGCATTGCGCAGAGATGCCGAAATGCTGTCAAGATCTTTGTCGCAAACAGTCCGCGACAAGCAGGTCAGGCATAGCATGGCGGCGCATGATGATCATATCATCTAGCATTGATATTTCTTTCCCATGAGTATCAAGCTGCAAAGACTCGCGAAGCAGTTACATACTACTTACCTTGGCTAGGATTGTTCACTTGAACCAACGCAATCTTCTGAAATCGGGTCGTTACCTCTATCAATGGAAACGACTAGATACACACATCGCAATGTGCTCAACTTGGAGTTGGACGAAGCAATCAATGCGATCCCGCCAGCCATCGAAGGTCATGAGCTGATAGCACTGCCTTCAATCTTTGCAAGATGATATTGGGCGCTGATCTAGAGGAGTTTGAAAAATGGTATCGCTTCAATGTTTGATCAAGACACGAGTTTTCTGATGGCGAATGATGCGGGCTGTTCCTGCCAATCGCGCTCCTGGATGCCTCGATTATTGCATGGAATGCGACGAAGAGCCGCCGTTGTAACGGTTGATGATCGATGAACACTCAGTACTCAGCACCACCAGCACGTGAAGGCTGATGTTGAAAGAGACCATGAATCTGATCATCATCTGGCAAGACGCCACTAAGTAATAGATTTCGCTCTCGCAGCGATGCATATCGACAACTGTTCACCTCACAGCATCATAGATAGTCTGGTCATCAGAGCGTGTCGGACTGTGGCTGAATAAGCAGCGCATGAGGCCGGAGTGCAAACTTGAAGCTTGATTCATTGAAGACTCGTTCATCGTTGAATCAGTTCTCATCCTGGTATCCCTTGCACCGAACAAGCCGGTACCGTAGTGTTATGAGCACGCCTAATTCTTCTACTCATCGATACTACACTGAAGCATCGTACACAATCTGGGAGAAATGCATGTCATCCTCAATCGAATATTGACGAATCCGTGCCGATGGTGGATCCATGCAACACATTGAATAACAACAACTCTAGGCCTTGTATGCGCAACGGATGACAACACATCTTCCAGAAGAGCCATGAGATGGGAGATGGCCGGCGAGCGTCAAAATATGTTAGTATCCAGAGGAGCCTGCAGATCTTCACGAACTTGAGCCAGCTGCCATGAGGAGCGAAGAAGCTAGACCATGAGAATAGTGTCGAGGATTGAGGCCTCAATATAATCCTCGTCAGCACAAGGTGCCTCAATTACCAATGACGATGCATCTATAATGATCTAGGAGCGGCTTGAAGGTCAAAGGAACAACAGAGTGACCCCATGTTCGCTCCCACAGCAGTCAGATGGGATAAATTGCAACCCGGCTCCCACGAAGTGGTCTGCAAAACGATTTTTCGTGGGAATATATTAGCGCATAGGTAGCACTGTGATCTGGTTGGTTTGTTCCACAAAATTGTAACGTGCTCCAGTCAAAGCGAGCTGCGGTCTCTGAGGGCCGTTTCGGTCACTTCCCGTAATGCATCAAAGTCGAGCACTGCAGGTGCGTTTCATCTTTGTTTAATGGTTTCTTGGTCCGGTGTCTAGTATTGGATTAGACGTTCGAGTCAGCGCGGCCACACTGCGTATAACTGACTTACCGGACTCTTACGGTCGGTACACAGGCATTGATAGATGGCATCCCGAAATTTCCGAGTCAAAGGTTGCCATGAGTGGGAGCAGCTCTCCAACATTCTCATCCAGACGATTGTAATGAATACAAGCGTGAAAAACAAAGAACTGCTACAGGTTCGTGAGTGATATAATGATAACGAAGTCAATTACCATCGTCTATGTTTCACAAGCATTCGACACAAGAGTACAACTACGACCCGCGAACTTGAACATCTCATGTACGAAGGGAATAAGAGCTGAGTATAGAAGGGTCCAAGAATATCAAGTTATTAATTGTCCCAACGAATAGTCCTTGACAGTTACGAGCTCATCGAACTACACATACTGGATGGTGACGGAAGACTCTCCGGTCAATGTGGAGGTCACAACTTGATTGTTCTTCATCATGTCAACGATGGTAGCGCCAGAGGGGGTATTAGTCACGGTGCCACTTGCCACAGCATTCGTGAAGGTCACAGTGCCGAAGTTGGCAAGGGGGACGTAATTGCCGTCAACCAAGTAATCTTCAACGATCCACTCCGCGTTCTGACCGCAAAGGGGGGAAGAGGAAGTGAGACTGGCGGACACACTTTCACCGTTGGTAAGATTATCAACTGTTACAGTGCCAGAGGTCGTGGAGGTAGCCGTGACGGTAAGTGTGATGACATCTCCTGCAGAGATCGTGATCGACTCAGAGAAACCGGTGGAGGTGGCGGGTACCCACTCGTACCAGGCTGTTCACAAAGGATCTTTGAGGTAAGAAGCCAATAGGTACTAATAGAGCATCTCCTCACCATCATATGTGGCTTCACCATTAGCAGATACTGTGAAGTCGACACCAGTCTGAAAAAGAACATCTGCGCAAGTGTCGCCATCGATACCGACCCATGCAGAAGCAGAAGCACCGCTTGCACCCGAAGGGATGGGTACTGTAAAGGTACCAGTGACAGAAGTAAAAGTACCCTGAGAGAACAAGATTCAATGAGGTCAAACACGGTCGCAAAAGACGAATGCCACGCACAGAACTTTCTTCCCAGACAGCTCCGGCCCAATTGTTGCTATATATTGTGGAATATGTAGCATTTTCAAACCCGTTGAGTGGTTGTTTGAGTGGTTTGTTGGGTTGAGAGTGACGGTCCACCGTGACGCCACGGCGAGCAAGGCGAGCACCTAACCCAGAGGCGACAGCGAAAACGGCAGGAACGAGAAATAAGTAACCAAAAAGAACGACGGTGAAGAACATGACGGATGGAAGATCTGAGAGCAGTAAGTCGTTGAAGCAATGGGATTAGTATGGCATAGAGAGCGCAATACATGCCAGCCTTTATGCATCCTGGTTAACGCCCGGTCGCCATACACAGCGTAAACGCACGGGAAAAACGCCTTCTTTTGATCCCAGATTGATGCCTCGATCATGCACAGTCTCTGGTTTCACGACTCGATCTGCTGAGTGAGCCATGAATCATACATAGCATGGGATACACAACCCGGAAATTATCTGCTTCCTTGATAAGATGTCACTCTGGTGACCAGACTGTCTATGAGGCTGTGAGGCGCGACAGCTGTTCGCCTCACAGCTTCATATATAGACAGGCTGGTCACCAGACTAGATAAGATGCACGGCTTGGCTTGGCTTGGACAACACGACGAAGACGAGCCATCAAAGAGGCTATTCAACGAAATTCACCTTTTGTTTCTTTGGAATCAAAGATATCATAGACGTCAGAGAGAGACCAAGACCGGCCGATGCCATGGGGTACATAGTTGTGTCAACAGTGGATCTAGCTTGGAGCCGCATAGCAACATCAAATGGAAGACAACGTTCTCGAAGAAGCATACGCATACCTTGGCACATGGCATGCATATACAGGCAGTACCTCGTATCGATGCAAGTATCAGGAAAAGATGGCATAGAAGTGATAGATTATTTGACCCGTGATATTGACAATGGCGTTCTTGCTGGTTGTCAGAACAACTATGTAGGAAGTTCGAAGTCTGTCGGAGATTAAGAAGCCCGCGTCTATGTACAAAGGGACAGGGACTCGGATGGACCGATGAAGGCTCATTGCAAACACCGCTATGAGCGCTTGAGTGACATGTTGGCCCATCAACGAAAAAATATTATACTCACGATGTGACAAAGTGACCGGAGATGGCAGGCAAATTGATGGCGCCGTTGCGACGGCCTAGAAGAGAGATCCGTGTAGAAGACAAAAGGAAACTCTAATAGTAATACGCGACACCAAGCAGGATGCAAAAAGAAAATGTTCATGGACTCCGGCTGATATAGCGAAATGAAACACAAAAAAACCTCCTGCTTAACACCAGGCACTGAGGAACAAGGGAAAAATGAAATTAAAATAACAATGATGAGTCCATGATGAATGACATCCAGTTCAGTGTAGGAGTAAATACGGCTGGATAATATTACAAGGTCCAATGAGTGCTAATCGGCTTCCCAACATGATTGTTCAACCACGCGGATTCCCTGGATTACACGTACGTGATTGAGATGGACGATCCGCTGATCGAGGTGGAGGTCAGAAATTGGTTGTTCTGCTCAATATCAAAGATGGTGGCGCCGGATTGGGTATAGGTCTGCGCTCCGGCAGTAGCCACGGCGTTCGTGAAGGTGACTGTACCAAAGTCTGCGAAGGGAACTAAGCCATTACCCTCCCAGTAGTCTTCGACAATCCACTCCGCATTCTGACCGCAAAGCGGAACAGATGAAGTCAGATTTTGAGACGCAGTCTGGCCATTGGTCAAGTTGTCGATCACTGCAATGCCTGAAGTCGGAGTGATAGCTGTGACACTGAGCTTGATGTCATCTCCAGCAGAGATGGTGATGCCGGTGAAATAATAGGCAGGCGCTGGAAACCACTCGTACCAGGCTGTTTGCAAAAGGATCGATGAGACATGTCATAAGAATAGATCCATGCCTCCTTACCAGTATATGTGGGTCCACCATCTTCAACGGTGAACGTGATGCCGGTCTGTAGAATCGCAGTTCTACAAGTGTTGCCATCGATGCCAACCCATGCGGCGCCGGAAGTGCCGGGTGAGCCCGAAGGGGTAGGAGCAGTAAACGTGCCGGTGACATAGTTGAACGTATCCTTTTAAATCAAGCTGAGGTCGAGTACGGTCGCAGACCAACAAGAGATCACAAACATTGCCCTCGATCCAGACAGCACCAGCCCAATTATCGTTATATTGTGTGTTGGAAAAAACAGACGTCACATGAGCGTTGCTGGGCCCACCACTACGCCGAGCGACACGAGTGCCGAGCCAAGAAGGGACTGCCAGAACGGTATGAAAGAGCAACATGCCGCTGAAAAGAGCGATGTTGAAGAACATTTTGAATGTGCTGAGGTATGATAGTACCAAATGCTGGCGTCAAAGGAACGTACCTCTGGGTTTTTATGCACTCTGCATACTGCCTGCGGTGCGGATACGTAGGGAAAGCATGGCGCTACGTAACGAGGTTACGGGACTTAAACGAGGCATTCCCACGCAGCGGTCAGTCGTGCAACATGCATTGTTAAATCTCACCTTCGTACCGTAGTGGAGCACCGCACAAGGCCCGGAAATAGATACCACGAGTTTGATGGCTTGGAGGAAGCTTATCCTTTTCTCGGCTTCACAACCCACGAAGATGGCCACCGACAATGAAATGAATTCTTCATATAGTCACCTTTCTTTCGAACCGCTACGTGTAGGAAAGGACGCATCCGGTTTCTGCAGACTAACATCACCTCCCCGAAATGAGTAATTTTGAGGAATGGGTGAACAAACCTCGTCGTGGCCCAGAGGGCAGTGATGGTGGAGTCACCAATGCACGTTCTGGCTGCAGTTCCTCTCGTCATGCGTATAACTGTTGTAAGTTAACAGATCGCCGTTTTCGCAAAGCTGAGTTCCCTGCGGGCTCCTTCCCACCCTTGCTTGCGAGGAGAGGGGGTTTTAAGTCAGCCCCTCTCCTCGAAAGAAAGGGTGGGAAGGAGCCTGAGTTCCCAACGACTTTGCCTCCTGGGATTGTCCAGCAAAGGTCCAAAAATTCTCAATTGGTCCATCACGACCCCTCGGGCCTCAATTTCTTTCTTTCTTGTTCATTCACCCCTCCAATGCATTATTGTCGACGTAACTCAAACCCCATAATCAGCAAGAGCGCGGAAATCTTGCGGCAACCAAATTGCCAGCTCAGTTTCCGCTCATAGTACAGTAGAACTAGATGTTGAATATGTGTCAATATTATTCGGACCCATCGGACATGGACAAGGACACACCAGAGTTGTTAATCAATCCAGACGAAGAAATTATGGAGTGCGAGAGCATATGTGAGCTCGAGAGTTATGAGAGGCTTGACTCGGAGGCAAATTTAGAGAAACTCTAAATGGAGAACGGGTGCCGGAGGCTCTTGAACCGCTACCATGGTCAGTTTTTCCCACGGGATCCCAACGGGTGGGCAAGGCCACACAATGGTAGTAGACTACAACGACGTCTGGCCCCCAATACACCTCGAACAAACATTGTACGCGACCCCAACATACAGATCCCCCATTTCTGAGGACAAAGAACCCAAACTTTGAGAATCTCACCCAAGTTGACCCAACCCATCATTGAAAATAGCTTACCGTCCGACCAGTAAAACCCTTCGACACTAACTCGCCGGATGAAGCCGATGATCACGTTTGACTTCACAAATTATTCTTCGAGCACCGGTAAATCCTTGATTTCAGACTAGTGCGTTGGCTTACACAGTTCGCTCACACTAGTACTGATAGAATATAAGGCTATTTGTTAAGCAATGTTCGAGTTCCTACTGGCAGGAATATGTGCGATCGCACAACAAGTAACACATCGTTACTCCCAAAAAATCAACTGCCCTCGATTGATTGATTCTTTAGATTTCACATAGTGAGAATTCGCGACAAAAAGGTTCGTTGGTCGGACTAGAGGTTAACCTCTGGTTGGTGTCGAGGATGGTAGCGCCTGCTGAACCGGCCATGGCGTGTGCAGAAGTGGCAGCACAAAAATTGACCAAAACCCCCCCTTCCGATCTAGAAGACAACAAAGGTAGAACCTGAAATTTTCAACACGGTCTACTGATCAGAATAATGGTGAGTGGAAGCCACGGGAAAAAAATCGCCTACCTGTATCCGTTGGAGGCTGTCGAAAGCGACGTCCGTCTGCAGGATCAGGTCACTATCGCCGCTGATGCCAACCCAGGGATGGGTGGACCCTCCCTTTTGATCCGAAGAGAGTGGAGACAGGTCCTAGACGTGTTCGTGACAGAGTCAACGGTTCGTTATCAAATCAAAAGATGGGGATGAAACCATGTGTCAGTGTGGTCGCCAATCAGGAGATGTTGCAAACTCGACAGCGCCAACCGGTTTTCAGGGTATGCCTATGACATACTACTACTGCCTTTAGATATCTCGACCAGTTCGTCCATGCGGTCATCGCGAGCAACTCGAGCTCCCGCGCTGTGTGGAATGCCTAAAACCGTAGGTGTAGCAGGTGCTTGAAGGTAATCAGTGTGGCAACTTCAGGTTCCACCCTTTCATCCAAACGGAGGCGAGACAATATGATGCACGGCTTACAGACTCCGAGGAAATGATTGGTTTCCAAAAGCCACAGCTCGCCTCCAGATGATGATATGATGATCGACTTCAAGTTCAGCAAGGTCAACTAGTACCAATCATGCAGTGATAGTTGGACAAATTTACTTAACAGTATTGCCATCAAAGTTCAGCAGCAGCAAATGGCGGAGGAAGTAAGTACCCAATTGCAGTATGGTAACTGCATCTGCCCGATGAGTCGGACGAACTAAACAGCGTACCTCAAAGTTTCTGTTCACAAGTGCTGGCACATGCCTTGGTCAAGGCACCAGAGATAGCCAGGTTTGAAAACCAGACGCGCACTGTCACTACCTCTTACATCAGAGACGGCGTGATTACAGTGTGCCTGGACTCCGCAAATGGGGAAAGTTGCGCAGCGGATACATGGATTGCAGACGATCATCGAGAAGAGAATCAGAGCAAGACGATGGTATTAGGAAATGGCACCAAAAGGACACGTGAACGATAGATAAAGACCCACACCACACCCCATCTCCACCAACGAAGACCCACCCACGTTGAGCCCATCAGAGTCACTGAAGCTGGTGGTAGTAATCAGAGTCGATAGTGACGGAAAGATTGCCTGTCGAGGTAAGCGTCAAAGTTTTATTTTTCTGCCGGATATCGACGACGCTGGCCCCCATGGGAGTGTAGACCCCGTCGGGGCCGCTCGCCTCGGCGTTTGTGAACGTGACCGTGGTGAAGTTGCTAAGGGGTAAGATTCGGAAGTCCCCATCTTGCGAGTAACTTCCGAGAACCCACCCTGCGTTCTGCATACAGAGAGCAGTAGTAGAGTGGACAGTCTTGATCACGGATTGGCCATTGGTTAAATTCTCGATTGCGGCAATACCCAACGTCAAGGAAAACGTGTTGACGGTGAGCCTGATGACGTCTCCAACAGAGATGTCAAGGCCGGAGACTTTTTGGACACCGTTTGGATACCACTCATACCAAGCTGTTGGCAAAAGATGTTGATGTTTCGTGAGATCGGTCGCGGACGCATAATTCGACGTCTCCTTACCATGGTATAAGGTATCTTCACCAGAGATCACAAAGTCGATGCCGGCCTGGAAAGCGACATGTGCGCAGCTTTGACCATCGATGCCGACCCATATAGAGGCGGCAGAGCCGGGGTCGCCCAATGGCGTAGGAACGGTGACCGTTCCAGCAACGGAAGTGAAGGTCCCCTAATATTATAAGACGGGACGGAATCAGGTAAGACACTCCATGAGGCCGACGGGCGCACGTTGGGCTTGGTCCAGACAGCGCCGGCCCAATTGGAGCTGTACGTCCCTACGTTGAAAACAGCGGCTGTTATTAGACTGTGCGAGACGGTCATTGAACTGGGACTGACGATTGTGAGTTTGATTCCCTCTGATGGCATGGTATTGAGAAGAAGGAACAGCCATGACCAAGGAGAGGAGCAAAAGGCTCGAGAAAAGAGCGAGTTTGAGAAGCATGACCAGTACGAGCGCGAGGGAGAGACAATCTGCCGAAAGAACGACAGTCGCGTATCACAACTGTGGAGCATCCTCGCGAATTTATATGTACGTTCGGTGTATCACCCGCTGTTAGCTTGAAACATTCGTCTGCTGCATTCGAGCTTTGCCACGGCAATGCGATCGTCCAGTGTGGCTCAAAAGTACGAGTCACTATCCTGGAATAGGCTCCGATCTTCGGAGCATTGAGCATCAAGTTGACTGAACCGGCAGTTGTCACTTGAAACCGATATCCGTTTCAAGATGTCACGCGAGTGAGAATAGAACGCTCCCAGCCTTCACTGGCACTGCGGCTCTGAATTGAACACGGATCCGGCATTCGAGCCCGGCTGAGGTTCCCCGGTGGTCCAGGAATCAGATCGGGACAACATTGTCGTTGCTTTAGACGTTGGCAAAGAGAGGACGTCTCTGACTACAAGAGTGAGTCAAGTTGGTCAGCTGTCAAACTTCCTCCTTCCTTTACTGGGCTGCTCTATGATCTAATCAGATGATAGGTGAGATCTCATCATGTTTAACGATTGTGATAGTAACCAAGTACTTTTCCAAGCGACGCTCGGGGCCTGACGTGTAAGTTTCTCCGTCTATCTGCGCGCATTCGAACAGATACTTTGAACGAATTGCTCAAAAAGTTGTCAAAAGCCTCTTCAAAGCTTCACGTTCGGCAGCGACTCCCGCTGACACCTTTGCACTAGGTCGATCGTGATGCTTGCGCTATTTAAAGGAACAGAAATCACCTGCAGACGGAACATATTGCGCGATTTGCCGAAGGGCCTGGAAACAAATGATTGATCTGCTTCAAGTTGATCATGGTTTCAGCTATGTACAAGGAGGATTGGCAACGGAAGGAGCGAAAAAACACATTAGGCTCGGGACGACCGGGGAGGATTTCTCCCAGCGAAACATGACATCTGTAAAGCAGCACTCGAGCACGGAGGCCCGGGTTTAACAACAGAATCATAGTACCCGTACATCAATGCATCATCGCCCATACAGGCTATAGCTGTTGAGGTGATAAGGCCAAGCACGAGAAGAAAGGGAAGGTCATGCCGTCTGCATGAGCTGAGAGGACCTGGAAGAAGCCTGTGAGCAACGAGGGAGCAATTGAGGAGAATGGGAAGTGCTTGACCGTTGGGCACGTTCAAGTTCTGACAACTGCGTCCGTTGTCCGACTCGTGGGAAGAAGTTGCCAGTAGTGCTCACTACGACGTTCCGAACGCAGTGGTGCTCCCAAGCAGATCTTCGGAAGACATGCTCGGTCTCAGTTACCACCGCCCGTGGCGCACCTCGTCCTGGACAGCCAATACCCCAACAGGCTTTTGGAGCCGCTAGATTCCTTCTCCTCGCCCAACAATGCGAATTCCAGCTGACCGGCATTCTCGAGACTTTTGGATGTGACCCGTAGGGGCCCGAGGAATCAGGACAATGACAAACGTCCTCTGCACTGCACGAGTCTCGCTATCAGTGTCGCCTTTTGCTTGTTGGAGGTCAGTATTCCCCTTGTTGACCATCGTCTGTTTCCCATGGTAGCTCTTAGACCACAGATTTTAACACGGGCGCTCGTATCACTAGGCTTTTCGGTGGCCCTGCTACCGAAGGTCCCGGAATAGTGGTGATTAATGAACTGAAGGAACCTATCCGTTCACACCACGACATCGAGCACGACTCGGATAGCGTAAAGCAGTACAAGCACGCTGTCGTGATACACGCATTTTTTTAAAATGTTATGTTCCCCATCTCACTCTTAGCAAGACCTTTGGCGAGTGGTATGGCCATGCAATTACTACTTGCCTTTCTAGAATCAGATGTTGGTGTGGCCAAAACAGACTGTGACCGCAATGGTTGTGATCGCCTTGAAGAACATTGTGGAGGAGCAGAAATAGTCATATGCGCTTGAGTTGAATGTTGGAATCTATCACGTCTAGGATGTAACCTGATGAAAAGGGTGAAACTGATGAAGTTTCAACTACGTACAGTTACAATGTCGATAATGATCATCCAAAATTACTGCCGGTTAGTGTCACCAGTGGGCGCAACGTAGAAACTCCACTACCCCAACTTTACAAATGCACGTCTAGCAGCTATCAACTTATTTAACACTAGCTCTTTACTGCACTTGAATACTGCAGTAATGGCAAGCCCTGGGTGGACTGGTGACCAGCCATTAATTAGCAAGCATTGCGAATCCAACTCGGGGTGACTCGCTGCTGAAATTGAACACGGTATAGAACTGCTGGAGGAAGATGGTCCCGAGCGTCCAGTGTTCTGATCGGGTTCAACGGTCAGCATGGGGATCTGAAATCGCAAGAGGAGATGTTGAATAGGAGAATCTCACCTTCACCCGGCCCAGCAGAGACAATCCCGCTGAAACAATCCTTCGAGCCAGGCTCAACCTGATTCTGCCTGAGGGCGTCGGCAGGCATCAAAAACGGCTTCCCGCCAATGGTAAAAGTTACAGAAGGAAAGGAATTGCATGGGTCTAGAGGGAGTCAATCAAAAGTTTAAAGTATTACATTAGATCGAAACTCACAGGTGTAGTAACCATCCTCGAAGGCCTTGCCACCTCCCGCCTGGTGCAGAGCAAAAACTCGCGACGAATCACCCCAACATAAGTGGGCACCAGTGTCAATGATGGCGGGTACATCCATCAGAACTATTTTGTCATTGACTTTAATGTTATCTATCTCCAGTTCCCAGAGTCCCTGAAAGGATAATCTAAGTATGCATCCATTACCACCTGGCATTTACGCTTACCATAGCTATTACAGGAGTAAAGGCGAGGCTGCTCTCAATGTAAAGTGCCTCGTTCATTCCGCCGACATACATCTCGCCTCCAGAATCTGTCAGTCTGAGTGAAAACACAGGTTGAGGCAGCTTTCCTTCATGGAAGAGCGTGTGAAGCAGGGGACTTCGACCCTGGTATTGAGAGCGAGACGGGAAAGCCAATCCCAGTATACCATCCGGAGCAAACTTAGATACTGCCATCCGATCAGAATATGATGTTGCAGAACCGATGGTCTGAGTGTCTGCCTGCTGATTAGTCAGAAATGATCTTGCTCGCAAACAGTAAAATCATACGGTGAAACCAGCAAAGGTTACATTGTCGATGTATTGTTTACCCGCGACGACCCCACCATCGTAAAATCCTAGCTTAAAATAATTTTGTTCAAGGGGTGCAAACGTGACAGTTCTGGACAAAGCAGTATCCCAGAGGTTACGGTGGCTTCTGCAGTTCGCATCACCAATTGATGCTGGAACAAAGAGGTCGCTGGGTCGAATAAGACGAGAGAGTGGATGGCACCGACGGAAGATACTTGCCTAGAACCGGTGTCGAGCAGGACTAAAGTGGTAACTAGAGTGAATGGGTGTCACGAATGCACGGAACAACTTACCGGTGAAGGATTTGGGGGGAGTGCCGATAAAAATGGTCCCATACCATTCATTAATCTTGTGGTACACATCAATGCCAGGTCCACTACTCATCAAAACAACGCCAGCTTGACTGCTCAGTGCGGACCCCCGTTCCACAGCAGAAGGACGCAGCGTTCCCGCGTTCCTTTCGAAACGGTTCGGGCCACGAATGATCTGGCTAAAGAAGGTATGAGCAAAAAATATGCCTGAGGACTCATCACAGGACAATATACGCGGTATGTGATCCAACATGAGATTCGAGCACATTGAGATTAACGGTGTTTCGCGACGAAGAGTATCTGGTGAGTGGTATGGCCATGCCATTACTTGCCCTTCTAGAATCAGATGTTGGGGCGGCCAAAACAGCCACTGTGACCGCAATGGTTGTGATCACCTTGAAGAGCATTGTGGAGGAGCAGAAATACCGACCAGTACTTACATTCGCTTGACTTAAATGTCGGAATCCATCACTGAATCTAGGATGTAACCTGATGACAAGGGTGAAGCTGATGAAAGGGTGAAGCTGATGAAGTTTCAACTAAGTACCGTTTCCTATATCGATAATGTCGATAATGATGACGCTTGTCGATCGGCGCCGATGATCATCCAAAGTTGCTGCTTAAATACTTAGCAAAGACTCGAATGCGCCGCTTCCTGCTCCACTCGCGGTCATGTAAACTTGAAATCGTAGCGGCACAGTTGCGCCAAGTCCCCGACTCCAGGGAGTGAAGACAAGTGAAGACGACTGCATGACACATGTTCAATCCGGTGAACACGTGCTACACACATAATGAAAACCTTGGCAGAAAGATATGTGTACAATGTCAATGTGGTACTGTGCAGATAACTGATGGGCGGAATAAACCACAGCTTTTACCCTGTTTCATGTTTTGCAACTAACCCAACAAGGTGTGCAAGCTTTTCGTTAATGTTCCTGTGTCACGGCTTGATTCAAAAGAAAGAGTTAGCGTGTAGGTCAAAACGAAGTCAGACGCTGGCGGTAGGGACGGAATCAGGATGCACGAGGGAGGTCCATTCCATATTGACACCGTCGAGGCCTGGAGTCTCTGAGACACCACGAAGATGGCGCTTCAAACCGGAAGACAGCGAGAATAGAAACAATCAAGATCCAGACTCCAGATCAATACATCCACGACGTACCTCCCGACGCTGGCAGTTGTAAGATCCGACCCATGTGGCATGAATCCGAATCCGAAGCAGCACGCGAGACGCCGGGTACTAGTAGACAAGTCAACCAAATCCGAATGCAAAGGAAAGCGCGGTCGCAAGGCAGCGCGGAACAGGCTGCCGACATGGCCGCCTGATGGTCGGCAAATCGAGTTTTCTGAGTCTCGCCTGGGTTTGAACTTTTCTGGTTTGATTGTGAGGGGCCAATGAGGGCCCAAAACCCTCGTTCTCGTTTGCCCAGTGACGAGGGGGCGTGGGAACTGACTGGGACCTCCGCTCGCTCACCGACGACGACACGACGACAACGTGGCGCCGACCACGATCGATACCGACGACGAGACGCGACGACACCGTCACGCTGCGTCGACTGGCACGGCGACGCGACGTCGATGCTGCGTCGACCACAACCACGACGCGACCCCGACACCGACGACACGACTACGGACGAATACGTGGCGTCGACCGCGACTCGGACCGCGACATCGACACCGGCGACGACGACAAACGACGTGACGTGGCAACGATGGCATGCCATGCCGCGACAAAGACGACGGACGAAGACGACGCCGTCACGCTGCGTCGATTGGCACGACCACGATGACACGACGACGGCGCGAACATCGACGGACGACGCGACGACAACCGCGACCCCGACTCCTCACCCATCCCCATCCATCCCCATCCCCGTCCCTTCGTCCTCTCGCCCAACGTGCAGAAGGACCCACACGACGATTACTGCTTCCGACATCATACACGATATTAGGCCTATTCATCCCAACTTGAACGCATGTCCCATTATTGTCCCACCTTTTTGACACTGTCTTTGACTATAAAACCAATATTCTAATACTGATTTCTTGCACTCCAAACCCCATTCCGAGGATGAACTGTTTTCTCTAAACTGACATTGCAATGAATGGATCCCTGAGACAAACCATCTCATCATTAGTAACTTACTACCCTAGTGCTAACATGCCCACAGATCATCGAGGCTGGACCGTTGAGCGCAAGAAAGCCTTGAGACTCTGAACAATTGTAAGGCTGCTGAGCAACAGCTCTGTGCAACCCGGGATGAATCTATCATGCCCATCTGATACTAGCCACTCGCCTCGAGCGGCTCAACCTTCCACGCGCTCCCGATATATATAGCGTTCGAAAAGGGGCATGCGAATCCGTGAATCTCCGAGTTCTTCCTCTGTCACGGATACACATGCAGATTCGTGTACTGCCATGACTCCCCTCCCCCCGATCGATCTCGGAATGAAAGGTCAGATCATCGATAGGCTCGACGACGCGGAGCGCTCCCTGAGGTCGTCGGAACCCTGAAAAGCGGCATCTCCGCGGACCGTTTCCTTCTCTCGCTGATGACGATTAGATCAGTTCTGTTCTTGAGCTCCTCGAGCTGCTTCCAGAAGTTAATATTGGATTTTTGCTGGCGGTCTACTTGACGAGCTGTAAGTCATTTTGGCCACGTTGAACACAAGATCCACCATCTGCCAAGTTTTGCCAAACCCGTTGATTCTGATTCAATAGGCTCAAAAAGCGCCCAGATATTTGCTTCGATCACAGTCACCATCAGAATACACAACTTAAATGCAGTGATGAGTTAGTATGATAGATTGCTGGAGATAAACGATGCCAACGCGACAACAAAAGAAAAAAAAAACAACGAAAAAAAAGAAAAACTAGCAAACGAAAAAAAAAGAAAGATGAATCGAGAATAAGAAAACCATGCGATAATCTCAACGATACATAGCTCTGTGAGGTAGTGTGGATTGTATGAGCAGGAGCGGGGTATGATTTGCATTCGATATGGGCGTGCGTGACAGAGACCAGGAGAAATACACAGAGAGAGACGGGGGATGCGAAACGAGGGGTGCACCACCTTAAGCCCGAAAAAAGAAACGAAACGTCGGAAGAAACAGAGAGGCATCTAGTTGAGATAGCCACGACATTTGTCAGAACCGCACAAACACGGAATCTTGTCTTGTTCGATGGGAAAGTGGTAGTCTGCCCATGACCAGTTCAGAAATGCGAGCAGAACTCGAAGAAACGACGCACCATAGGTAATCTCGTCCCCGAGTTCGATATCCTGCTTGGCATAGATGACGATCTTCTTATCTCCACTGATGGTGATAATCTTTGCCGTACAATTGGGATCGCAAGAGTGATTGATCAATCGCCTATCGTCGTCGCAGGTCAGATAGGCTTGCATGGGGCGATGCGTCAGATGAGACTCACCCGAGATTGCCCTTCTTCGTAGCATCCACCACCAAGTCCTCGTCGATCCGAAACAGATAACTACTCCCGATACCCTGCCGCTCGTACACCTTCTCGCGCTTGTCTGCCACTTGCGCGCGAATAATCTCTCCAACGTACTCGATGACCATCTCCCCCCTGGTAATACGCTCCATGGCATACAATCCCCAGTCGTGAATGGGCGAACGCGCGAAACGCAGGTGCTTCTTCCGAGTCTGCAACTGGTTGAACTTGATCGTGAGTTCCGCTGCGCCCGTCTCGCCTTTCGACAGCGCGACGGCCCGTTGGACCTGGTTGATCTCTTCCAACCCTTGCGCACGACGTCGGGCATTCGCGCGATTCGATCTCGAAGACGTGACATGCTGAGTGGGCGGTTGCTCCGCTGGGGCATCATCTTCGACGTTGGTAGCACGAAGCGTGTATTGGGCGACGTAGGCAGATTTTTCGGCGTGCGAGATTTTGTAGTAGCCTTCTGTACGTGCGGAACCTGTAAGATGTTTGCGGAAGGGCGGAACGGAGTCTGGGGGAGGCGATGGGGCGCGTGCGGGTTCGGTTTCTCCAGAAAGCGCCAATCGGGTAAAGTAGAGATCCTCGTCGTCCTCGCACAAACCTTCCTGGAGCACATCGGGAGGTCGCGTTGGTGGCGGTGGGACCGGTGGGACGGGCGACGGCGATCGCGATCGCGATACAGATACAGATTCCGACCTGGGAATGTCAATAGTCGTGGTAGTGGGCGGAACGAACTCCACGGTCTCTGCGATGATGACTGTCTGGATGACATGGACGTCCTTGACCTGTTTCTTCTTGGGCGGCTTCCTCTTGGACGGTGCCTTCTTGACGAGCACTTGCTCCTCCACGACTTCCTTTTTCGCTTTTTTCTTGACTGGCTCTTCCACTTCGATGTCCTCCGATAGGGCGCGCTTCCGTACATCCAGGACCACATCATCGTCGACTTCTGACTCCACCTCGACGCTCCGTTCCTCTTGCACGATCTCCTTCTTCCGCTTCTTTTTCGGTGGCGATAGAAGCGGTTCAGGTTCGGGTTCGGGTTCAGGCTCTTGCTCTTGCTCGAGTTCAGGTTCAGGCTCCACCTCCACCTCCACCTCTGCTTCAGGTTCGAGTTCAGGCTCAACCTCCACCAGAACTTCCTCCACCACAGGCACAATCTCGTCCTTCACCTCTTCCTCCCTCGCCCTCTTCGCCGGTTTCCGGAACGACAACCCCTTCCATCCTCGCTTCTCCGTCATCTTTCCGTCTCCCTCAACCACTCCACCAGCGCCCTCCTTCTCTTGCGATTTCGACTCCGCCAAAGCCTTGACCTTCTCCTCCGCCACCAACTTACGCAACCCAGTCGCGACGACTCGCTCCGTAATGTCCTTTTCCAATAACGCCTTGAGCTCCCCCAAGATCGCCGTCTCCGCACTCTGTACCATCTCTTCCCGCGTCCACGTCTTCTTCACCGCCGCTTGCTGCTCACCTACCGCATCCTTGGACGGCGGCGGACACGTCGTGATCGTCACCGAATGATGCGCGATCGTCCGTCCACCCGAATTGAGCACCATCGCAGCCCGCCGCGCCGAATCAGACGTCTTGAACGTCACATACCAAGCGCCGTGATCACGAAGGACGTTCTCGACCTTGAAATCGGAAAAGAACGAATGGACGTCGGATTCAAGGACAGAATGCATCGCGCCACCGCTCAGCTCCAGACGGACATGATCGTAACCGTTCTTGGAGAGCGCGGAGAGAATGTCAGAGGAGGCTAATGGACGGGAATGGCCGTGTCGTGCGCTGGGCTGGCCAGGTTTGCGTGCGATCGGAGATGGGGAACGGGAACGCGGCGTACGGTCTCCATGGCCACTTGGATGATGCGACGAACGGCCGCGCGGGTGAACGGGCGTAGACGACGAGGAAGGGGGTGCGAGGTCGTGAAGAGACGTGTAGCGACTGTTCGTCGAGTTGTTCATACGTGCTTTCGTGTATAAAAGTGGAGGAGGCGGTTTCTTAGCCATCGGGCGCGCTTGAGCCGTTGGCGACGCCCGACCACTCGGGACGTGCGCAGGACGTGGCGGAAGCTGATGACTCGGCCGCCAGGTCGGATTTGATGTATTGGGGGTCTGCGTCGAGTTCGGGGTTGACGTCGAGGGCGGTGGATGGGAATGGGAAGGATGATGTGCTGGTCTGGCGTCCCGCTCCTTTCTCCTTCTCTCTTCCCGGTCCCGCTTCTTCCGCTCGTCCAGCTCCTTGAGAACGGCTTTCAACTTCAACCCCTCACCATCAAAAACGACCTTGAGCTCGTCACCCTCACCAGATCCCGTCACGATACCGAGCTTCTTCCCATGGGCACGCTCGACACACAATTTCGCCTCGTCGTGATTTTGATATCGAATAAAGACAACCCCGAGGGCCATCCCGGTCTCCATATCAATCTGTGGTTCGAACGACGTGATCTTCCCATGTACAGAAAAAGCGCGACGTATATGCTGGGTCTGCGTCAAGGGCGAGATATTGGTGACGAGTATCGCTGTAGGCGGTGGTGGACCCGTCGAATTTTGATCATACTTTTTTTTTTGGCGCGTCGTGCATGTCAGAAACGCGCCAACCCCACATAAATCTATGAACGACGCACCTCGTACTTGACCTCGTAAAACGCCTCTCGACCTAGCCGTTTCTTGAAACCAGAACCCTTCCGCGGATCCTTGGGTGCGGGTTCTGTCTCCCCTTCGATCACCACCCCGTCGTACCGCGTAATCGTCTCCTTTCCCTTTCCCTTGCCATTAATCCGTAGCTCCGACGACGCAGACTTGTCCTTTTCGACCAAGCGTATCTTCTCGAGGAGTGCACGCAAACGTCCGTCGCGGTCCTTGTCCGTAACAGGGTCATATACAATCTTGAAATTAGTTCCTGGAGGGTATTCGGAGGGTGAGGGTGGCCAAGGCGGGAGTGGTGGAAGCGAATAAGTTTTCGGAGGTGGAGACGGGGATCGGGGTCGGGGAGGCTTCGAGCCGGACGCGATAGGGTCTGGTGGATGTGCTGTGGATGAAGGTCGCGGTGCCGAGGAAGGAGGTGGGGGAGATGGAGGCCTCGACTTGGGGGCTGAGAGGACACGCGGTGGTGACGTGGGTGGAGGTGGCGGTGAGGTCGATCGCGGACGGTCATGACCGGGTGGTGTTGGGGGTGGGGG
>JBBPPC010000273.1:0-24845 GCA_038091775.1 Leccinum olivaceopallidum | reverse complement strand
GGGTCTCTGTGGAAGAGCATCTGGAACACGCGCGGGTGGACATATCAGGAGTACGTCGCTTCAAGGGTCATCCAATTTTACACAGAAGATTGGAAGCCGTACCTCGGTCTGGAGATGTTCAATCACAAGGAATCACCTATCATCCTCGCAGAGATGGGACAGGCGACCAAGTTTGCTACTGAGGCCCTTGCAACACTCCAACCGGGGCTGACGAGGGTGCGCGAGAAACTCTACCTCGCTTCAACGCGCCAGACAACGCGGAAGGAAGATATAGCGTACTGTCTGTTCGGTATCTTTGATGTCTCACTCCCGGTCATATATGGCGAGGGCACCCGAGCAGTCCGTCGTCTTCTGGAGCACATCTTGACCCAATCGGGTGACGTCACACTTCTCTCCTGGACTCGGGCTGCAAACTCGAGTAGTAGTGCCAACAGCTACCTCCCTGCCGACCTCACTGTCTATGACCAGATCGAGCCCCCTCACGTTCCGCAAGCGATCGAGACCACCGAGATGGACAGGATGACCATGGCCTTGCAGTCGTCTTTACCCGACCCCTCGCTTGCCGTTCAGTTGTACGAACGACTGCATAGCCTTCCTTCTCTTTCAATCCTCACTGGTCGACTCCACCTTCCTGGATTTGTTTTCTCCCTGACTTCCCTGATCGCGATCACAGCAAAACCTGAATCAGACTCGATCATTCATGTTTATCATGCCACTACCCCCATCCTCGGCGATGTACGTATCGAAACGAACGACGACTTGGTCGGAATGCACGGCTTAGTCCTCGTTCACCCTTGGATCAGTTCCCTTCTGGACACGGATTTCTACAACGGAGTTCCGCAGTTTGATCTAGCCATGCGCGCCTTACGGCTGGTCGTTCGACTGAAGCAGCCGTTTGGTGCGCTGTTGCTTGCTTCGCGGGAGCGCCTGCTGTACAAACGTGTCGCGACGGACAGTTTCATCAAGGTTCAGATCCGGGAAGAGACGGCGTTGGAGGAGTTGATGGACAGCGTTCGTATAGTCGACGTGCAATAATCGTGGATTGTTATTCGCTTCGGTCAATGTACTATGGACTCCTTGATATCCCCCTTTGGACCCATAAATATCCCCACTTTCGGAATGCCCTCCAGGCCATATATCTGTCGTGTCTGTATGGTACCGAAATGTGCTGGAATCCTTTTTTTGGTTTTACCTCTGTCGTCTCGTAGTCACTTTCAAGTTTGCTGCTGAGTAACGTCGACCAACGACAAGTGGTGTCCAATTAGTTCAAGCTCCCAGCCTCATTTGTGTGGATGACTAGATGGACCGAGCAGAGTCTAGATCAAGGACAGGTCACCAAGTTCAAAGCACACGGCTGAACTTACTGAATGTCTTTGGTTTGTCGCAACGGATAGCTGTTGCGGGAAAGGGGACGGATGCATTGCGTGTAAGTAAGTACATGGCAATGGTGAGACGACTAAAGGGTGTGGTACGGAGGGGATAGGTCAGAGATGGTGAGCGGAAGCGCGTAGCGCTCACCGGCCCCTCACGGAAACGGGAATCTGCCGGACAAGGCGTGAGCTGCGAGGGCAGGTGGGTCCGCCTCGCTGCCATTGAATCGCGGGCGTGATCACGAGTCGCGCTGGGGGCCTTTGGGGGGAGTGGAGTGAGCTCGCCACGAATCGAAGGGGGTGGAATCGATATCGATCTGTCGATCCCATTTTTTTTGTCGTCATCATTTTAGCCGCCGAGGCCCTTTTGGTTACGGTGTGGAAATTAAAAATACGGAAAACACGAGCCTGAGGCCGCCCCAAGTCATTGCGGCGACTCGGAAGTCGCCAACATTCTCACATTCATCATGCCACTGTCCAGTGCCCTCACCGTCCCAACCTTCAGTGAAACAAGATGAAATCAATAGGTGCTTAATTCACTTTCTTGTCTGCGAGAAGAACCTCAGTGAAATGACATTCACGTAATGAGTATGCCTGACAGTCAGGTGTTCGTCCCGGGAACATCGCGTGAAAGTGCTGCGTGCGTGCAATGCAAACGAGAGCCACCGAATTGAGACCTCAGCTGTAGGCATTGCCGCAAGTACTTCGAGGCAGAGACTAGCTCGCAGCCAAGATGGCGTCAAAAATGGGGGTGATGGACTTGGAGAGCTAGAATCTGTACCGTGAGCTATCATTCACATACGATATGTCTTGAGTCATAGTAAGAACGCTCACCTCCGCGTAACGCTAAATGGCGGTCGGGATGAACGATGAGTAAGTTGAAACATTCATTTTGCCGTCCAAGATCGTCGTCAAGCTGGGAGTGGGGTCACAGTTCGCATGGGAAGGAGTTGGTTGATCGTAGTGACTGTAACGTCGTCATCGCGTACCAGGCGTTCGCGTGCGTGCGTATATGTTCGCATTCTTCCGCAAACATGGTGTCGCTGCCGTGTGACGTTGGGAAGTACGAAGGCGGGCACACGAGGAGAGCGAGTGCGAGACGCGCAAAGGTCCACGCGTCCACGTGTTTGCGTGCGCGTTTGTGCTCTCGGGTCCTGTGCCACCAAGCTTCGCCGTCGTGGGATGGCAGCCAGGCGTGCCTCCTTGTGCATGCGTGTCGTGGGCAAGGGAAGGTGAGGAAGCGTGTCACTATGTCTATGTGAGCGTCACGAGCGACGGTGATGTGCGAGGATGAAGGCTGGAGAGGGCGAGGCGGTGCGTGAGCCCGCACGCGTACGTCTGTATGGACGCACAGGAGGGGTGACGTAGGGAAGGCGAGGACGAGGCAGGTAATGACGTACGGCGACCGTCGTATATTCTCGTTGTGCCGAGAGCACACGGCAGTCGTCGCACGCCGCCTTGGATGCGGCGACGGAGATGACACGGACAACTGGGGCAAGGGTAGCCGTCACACACCGTCCTCGACGCGTTGAATTGATGATGGACGAGGTGGGAGAACGAGGGAGGGTGCTGGCGGGACAGGCAGACGGCGAAGTATTCGGAGCGACGGTGGGTGCGTGTGCGTCACGAACGAGGGCGACATTGGCGAGGACGAAGATGGGTGGATGAGGGCGAACGACGATGTGGCGAGAGGGTACCAACGACTAAGCAGTCGCGGGATGGTATGAATATCAATGTTACGTTGGAGTAGTCAAAGTTGACGTCGACAGTTGGGAGATGCCTGACGATGCGGGCGTGCGGAGGGAAAAGACTGTATGGTGCCGGTATGAGCTTCTCATTCTTTCGTTTAAGTAACCTCTCTGGTCTCGTCGTCACTTGTAATGCAGAGAGCTAACGTGTGTCAACCATCCGCCCACCCTTTTGTGCTGCCACGCAGACCCGGTTAGGCCAGCTAAACGAGTTCATAGACGCGCACGCCAGGGATCTGCTCTTGTTTGCTGATCAAGAATTGTCGGATCCGACCGCGCTCGATGTACTCGCACAGAACCTCCGTCTATACACCGATGCGATACGCGTGGAGCTCGACGCTGTGTTGTTGGTCGCTCCGTTTATGTGTGCTGGAGAGGGCAGAAGGGAAGATGCGCGACTCTGACCACCAGCCAAAGGTGCGCTCGTGCAAAGAGGCGCTGAAGCATCTAGAGGGGCTGCCCATGGCGATCGTCTTGTACATCTGGCTGTCGTTTCGCAACGCGATGCCATTTTACGACGCGGACGAGGCGTATGCACTAAAGGCTGGTGTCTCCGGCGGTGTCTTCGCGTGTGCACGGATACGGGAGGAGGGTGTTGTGGATGCTCTGACGCGGTCGGGGGAAAACATGTATATATCGGCATCGACGGAGGACGAGGGTGGCTGCGAAGACAATTGTGGAGAGTTCGAGGCGGTAGCTTGAGGCGTTGAAGAGGATCTCATGTTTGTTATATCCTCGATCGCCCCTCTTTGATGCTCGTCCTGAAAGCTTTGGCATAACAGTTACAGCCCGTTCGCACTAAGCAAAGGCCATTCTCAGAACTCGCCTTGGTGAACTATCACCTAAGTCGTGATTTCCTCGTCAAAAAAACTACGACCAAGTAGCGACGACACGTGCGCATAAAGGCGAGCAAGAATGGGGCGGTATATGGGGCTGTAGTCAAAACGCGGATGTGCAAAACTGATATGTTATGCCTGTGAGATGGGTAGGTTTGTTTCGAACTGTACTCCGTACAAACACGGGAACGAAGCGGAAGGGAGAGATGATCGTTCAATATTCGATTATCATATGCGGGCGTGTCCGAGCGCGCACAACGCTGTATCGAAGCGGGAAGGGGCGAGACGGGCTGGCTGGTGGCGGGGCAGAGCAGGGTATCGGCGTGATGGGATGACAGAGACACACGGGCGAGCAAGGGAGGGCAAGCGGGTCAAAGCATGCATGCGGCGGCCATCGGACCTCTCGACAGAACGAGAGCGCACGGCAGTCACTGCACGACGATCAGCGATCCGAGGCGAGCGCGCGTTGGTCGTCACTTTGTGGTGGCGTTGCGCCACGTCGTCGTGTCGTGTCGTCGTGTCGTGTCGTCGTCGTGTTGCGCACGAGGACGAGGAACGGGCGAGCGCATCCAAGCGTGCGTGCAACGGCCATCGCGCGTTCTCGACAGAACGAGAGCGCACGACGGTCGCCGCCCGGCGCCAAAGTACGGAAGTGGGAGGGGCGAGGCGGGCTGGCTGGTGGCGGGGGCGGGGTGGTAGTAGCAGGGGCGGGGTATCGCCGTGACCCTGTGAATGTGCGCGCTCACTGCTGCACACGTGCACGCTGAGCAGCACAGAGGGTTGGGACGCGCTCTGGCAGCGCGGGGGCGGGGGAAGAGCAGGCCCAGGATGTCGCCGTGACCGTGTGAATATGTGCGCTCGCCGCTGCGCACGTGCACGCTGGGCAGCGTAGAGGGTCGGGACGCGCTCTGGGGCGCTGCAAGCAACGCTAGAGAGATGTATGCGGAGATTAGATTAATGTCGGGAGATGCCGTTGGGATGGACCGACCTTTCGGGTCACTTGTGACCATACACGGACTTAAGGGTACTTCTCGGGACCGTGGAAACGAAAAAGAGTGCGGCCTAAGGTGGCGGCGATAGAAGGCGTGCTGAGAGTGGACGACCCAGGCATTCTCTTTGCAAGTACTTGAACCTGAACCAGTATGCTTTCCAAGTTGCGTTTTTGGAAGAGGAATGGTGAGTAGTAGATAGGCAAGGCCATCGATGAACGGGGCTGACGAGAGCAGCAGAGCCGAGTAGGGCGGACAGTTCACTTCCCTTGGACGCCGGTCAGCCGGTGCAAACATCGGCGACCAACGAAAGAGAGGTACAGAGTCTACAGACGGATCCTCAGGAATCGGATGGGAAAAGCTCCACCTCCAATGTCGCGACTGACGCGAATCCAATCCAAATCGTTGCTCAAGATAAGATATATTCGGTCACTTTTCTTGCTGATGGTGAGCATGTCGTGAGCGGGGGAGAGGAAAAGAAAATCCGAGAATGGCGAGTGAAGGATGGCAAGGAGGTGGGGGAGCCAATGGACGTTGGGAATTCAATTCGGGACTTGGCAGTCACACAAGATGGCAAGTGGATCGCGAGTGGGACGAAGAGTGGTCGAGTGATCGTCTGGGATGCGACAAACCACAAAAAGGTGGTCGATTTCAGAGCACACGACGATTGGGTGTGTGCGGTGGACGTTTCAGCAGACGGGACGAAAATCGCGACTGGAGGGGACAGGTCGCTCAGTGTCTGGTCGTTTTCCAATGGCCAGCGACTTGGAGGTCCATTCAAACACGACAATATTGTGGTTGCAGTAAACTTCTCTCCCGACGGACGACGCATCGCTACTGCCACGTGGAATCACGAATCCGTTCGCATCTACGATGGCAGCAACGTCCTCCCAGAGTTTTCAATCTCCGCCGCTTTCAGCGGATCCCTCGCATGGGCAAGCGACTCGAACCGCCTCTTTGTCTTGTCCGAAGATGGCGACATTCACTCTCTCGACGTGTCCACCAAGAAGACGCTCGCGACATGGCGCATTCACAGCGACGACAAACCAAAGTGTATCGCACTGGCATGCAACGACACAATCATCGCAGCCTCCGCTAATTCATCGCTCTCACTCTGGGACACTACGACACATCAACAAATCGGGACCGTCATTCACTACTCCCACCGCATCTGGTCCATGGCCATCTCGCCAAGCTACGACGTTGCGACCGCTGGAAACATGGCAATCACGCTGCGGAATCTCTATGACATCCTTCCCTCACCCTACCGCGACCTCGTGAGTAATGTTGCCCATGTAAGATCCTGTCCTTATCAAATTGTCCTTCGCTGCTCCAGGTACGCTGGGAGCGAGAAATCCGGCGCAACCTATCAAACTACGAGGGGTACACAGGGAAACATGCGGCATTACACGGCCTAGGGCGTTACAAGGAGGCATTTGACACGTTTGAGACGATGTTGTTGAGGATGGAGAAATCAACTGACCCACAAGCTTGGGGTAAGTTGTTCTCATTTATGGTGCGTAGACGAGCTGATTTTGTGGCGATAGGCATGCGGCGTTTTTATCTTGATTCGACTCCACTAATCCGAAAAGTCGTCGAACAGACAACCCGTCTCATTCCCCATGTTCTCATCGACACCACCACTGGTCGTCTCTATGATAAGTCAATGCAACAGGCAGCTTTCGAGGAGTGTCCCATGTTCAATCAGTTGCGGTCTTCCATGATTACCCCCGATCAGCTCGACTGTGCACGCATCAAGCAGGAGGTGGAGAAATTCTATGAATATGTAATGTTGTCACACAGGTGGCAGCCACCCGAGCCATCGTTTCAAATGGTCCAGAATACCCTAATCTATGGACTCCCTGCATCTCCCGCGAACAACAAACTCATCAACTTCTGCAAGCTTGTACAGTCTCGGCGCTTCCGGTGGGCATGGAGTGATGCGTGCTGCGTCAACCAGAGCGACAGGGGAGTTCAGCAAGAATCAATGGTTGCCATGTTTCAGTGGTATTGTCGCGCGGCGCTCACGATCGTTCATCTTCTCGGTGTTCACTCCAAATCGCAAAGAAAGGGTTTCTTGTGGAAAAGCATCTGGAATACTCGTGGATGGACATATCAAGAGTACGTCGCCTCGAAGGTCGTACAATTCTATACAGAGGATTGGAAGCCTTACCTGGATATCGAGTTGTTCAACCACAAGGAATCACCCCTAATCCTCTCCGAGATGGAACAGGCAACCAATTTTGCTACTCAGGCCCTCGCAACGCTCCAGCCAGGGCTGACCAGCGTGCGCGAGAAGTTGTACTTGGCCTCGAGTCGCGAGACGACGCGGGTAGAAGATATCGCATATTCTCTGTTCGGTATCTTTGATGTCGCACTCCCGGTCATATATGGCGAGGGCACGCGTGCAGTCCGTCGTCTTCTCGAGTACATCTTGACTCAATCGGATAACGTCACACTTCTCTCCTGGACTCGGGTTGGAAACTCAAGTAGTAGTGCCAATAGCTACCTCCCTGCCGACCTCATTGTCTACGACCAGATCGAGCCCCCTCACGTTCCGCAGCCGATCGAGACCGCCGAGATGGACAGGATGATCATGGCCTTGCAGTCATCCTTGCCCGACCCCCCCTTGCTCGCCATTCAGTTTTACGAGCGGTTGCACGACCTTCCCCCTCTTTCGATCATCACCGGTCGACTCCGCCTTCCTGGATTTGTTTTCTCCCTGACTTCTCTCACCCCTATCACAGCAAAACTTGGATCTGACTTTGTTCACACTTATCATGCGACTGCGCCCGTCCTCGGCGACGTACGCATCGAGACCAACGACGACTTGGTCGGAATGCACGGTTTGATGATCATCCACCCCTGGATCAGTCCCCTTCTGGACAGGGATTTCACTGGCGGGGCTGCTCAGTTTGATCTACCCATGCGTGCCTTACGGCTGGTCGTTCGACTGAAGCAGCCGTTCGGTGGGCTGTTGCTTGCTTCGGAGGGGCGCGTGCTGTACAAACGTGTCGCGACGGACAGTTACATCAACGTTCAGATCCGGACAGAGACGACGTTGGAGCAGTTGATGGACAGCGTGCGTACGGTCGATGTGCAGTAATCATGGATTGTTATTCGCGTTATGTTATTGTGTACAATGGACTCCTTCTGGACAAACAATATTTCCCTCGTGACTGTACATGGTGTTGATATGCGCTTATCTGCTTCGCCTCTCTCGTCTTGTCACTGATACTACGGAGATAGATGGAATCATGGTGAATATAATAACACATGGGGAAAATGAACACTGGGAATCCTGCTCGTCGCTGCAAGATCTTGAGCCAGAAAAATCTGAAGTGGCGCGTTGGATAATTGTTTTACTGTCTTGCATTATTCATTAACCAATTTTCTAGAGTGTGTTCGCCACCATGAAATTTTTGTCCATCATGAACAAGATCGCGTTGCATCTCGTCCACATCACTTTGCGCATTCTTCAGGGTGGCTTCAGCTTGATCGCATTCGTCTTTGGCAACGACGCGCATCATGTCGAGCTCCTGCAGTCGTAGGTGATGATACCGTACGCGTGCTGCAACAGTGTCCCGGCTTGCTCTCGCGAGTTCTAACTTGTGAAGAGCACGATGCTCCCCCGCCGATACCGGTGCAGATAGCTGAATTGCACAGTCAAGACGCCGCCGATATCAACAATAACATTGCCTACCGAGGTTAGTAACTTTTTGGTCTTGAAAGGTGAAGGGAAGCCTCCAATTTCTTCTGCAGATCGCGAAATGTCAGCGTGGGTTCGCTTTCCAGGATGAAGCTCGTTTGAGGCATGAGGCAGCGAGGAAGTTGGTGGGATATCTGGATTCTTATGCTTGAGCTCGTTCATGTAGTCAGCTATCATGGCAGCCGTTGGTATAAAGAAACTTTTGGGTGAGCCGACTGGATCCTCATCGGACTGGTCCTCATCGGGTGGCTCCTTGGATAGCTCCTCGGGTGGAGCAAACTTGGAAGTTGATGGGAAATTTGGATACCCATGATCGAGCTGAGGCCCCTTGCCAGCCAGCATGGAGGCCGTTGGTATAAAGAAACCGGCTGGGCGGCGGTCTGAATGTTCAGCGGGCTGGACCTCCTTGGGTAGCTCCTTGGGTAGCACAAACCTGGAAGGCTGCAGTGAGTCGGTTGACATGGAAGTTGATCAGAAATTTAAATACCCATGATCGAGCTGAGGCCCCTTGCCAGCCAGCATGGAGGCCGTTGGTATAAAGAAACTGGCTGGGCGATCCGAATGTTCAGCAGGCTGCCAGTGGACCTCCTTGGGTACCACCTTGGGTACCACAAAATTGAAGAGCTGCGGTGGGTCGGTTGACATGGAAGTTGATGGATGATATCCATGATCAAGCTGAGGCCCCTTGCCAGCCAGCATAGAGGCCGTTGGTATAAAGAAACCGGCTGGGCGGCAGTCTGAATGTTCAGCGGGCTGGACCTCCTTGGGTAGCTCCTTGGGTAGCACAACCCTAGAGGGCTGCAGTGAGTCGGTTGACATAGAAGTTGATCAGAAATTTGGATACCCATGATCGAGCTGAGGCCCCTTGCCAGCTAGTATGGAGGGCGTTGGTATATAGGAAGCGGGCGGGGTGTCTGAATGATGAACATCGGGCTGTACCTCCTTAGGTAGTTCCTTGGGTAGCACAACCCTAGAGGGCCAGTGAGTCGGTTGACATGGAAATTAATAGGAAAGTTTAGATACCCATGATCGAGCTGAGGCCCCTTGCCAGCGAGCATGGAGGGCGTTGGTATATAGACAGCGGGTGGGGTGTCTGAGTGATGCTCATCGGGCTGGACCTCCTTGGGTAGCTCCTTGGGTAGCACAGACTTGAAGGGCTGCGGTGGGTCAGTTGACATTGGTAGGTCGATGTACAAGTAACAAGTTGAACAAGTTATGGTGCGTGGCCCGTGGGAGATGTCGACTCATGTAAGTCAGATAAATTTCCAAGTCACCGGCGGCGGTAGTAATACTTCTACACTGACGAGTAGAACGACAGGAGGATCGAAAGAGACGACAGTCAGACCGCCCTGTGGCTGCTGCACCCCGGCGATCAGTTGAAACGACACGCGAGTACCTTGCGCGTCGCGGGAAGGATCTCCTGGTTTGCGATGATGGCAACAAGGATATCCAAGGAAAAGAACGACCACAGCCGTCAGACACCATTACAGTCAATCCGCCAACACGAGTTGCCGAATTCCCCAGCGAAGCGAGTGCGGTCTCGGCGGTGGCATCATCAAGCCAAAGACGTGCGTCGGGTGTTGGAACCGACCGCGTAAAAAGTGGTTCAAAGGGTGAGGAAGATAATGGTGGAAACTAGAGATTGAAGGTAACGATCTTTTTGGAAATCATGAGCATGGATTGCAACCCAATTTGACGACACTTGGCAGGAGTGTGTGTTTGTTTCTTATGACGGTGCTAGGTTCAATGCGCTAACTTCCGACTTTCCAATGTGGTTCTCCCCACAGGTACCAAGTAGACCCACTTACAAGATGGTCTACCTTCTACTCAGGAAACGCTGCATTTCTGCCTGTACGGATACATGACTCGCGTTCGCTGCGTTGGGTCCAAAAATGCAACTCAAGGTGCACAAAATGTTACAATTGTTCATGTCATGGTCGTAATGTTCTCGAGACTTGGTTTGTGGTGTGCCAGTGTAATTGAAAGCTTGATGTGTATAGTCGTGGTAGAGTTTTTAAGTGGGCTGATCGGTCAGGTGCTTGTCACACCCCAATGACAGAACCTGTGGGTGATCGCAAAGCTAGTGGAATAGTAATGCTGTATCGTTGTGAATCAATCGATGTTTGCAGACCCTGGCAGAAGGCAAATCGCTGCCGACCGCGGATCGGATGTTGCTCATCATACGTGTGGTATAACACTTCAAGACATACAGTATATACGGAGCAATTTGCAAGCGCGCACAACACACCATGCGTGCTTGACAAGTTCTAGGTTAGCCTATAAAGACCGAGACAAAGAGTAATAATTGAAATGACGAGAGTGAGACTGCGTTTGGTCTGTCGTGGCGTCAGAAACTGAAAGAACCGATGTCTCGATCCACTACCCGTGACAAGACAGGATCTATCATAGCGTGGGACGTGGAATGCACTGATTAGATAACGAAAAGGATCAATCTCCGAGTCATATGACAAAGTCGAGTGAACAAAGGTAAGACCGGTAAAAGGTGGCTGTTGCAGTACAGTGACGGGTGTCGTGGACGTCAGAAGGAGAATGTTGGATAGTGAAATAAACATAAGGGAGATTCGGGAATGAATGTGGAACCGTAAGGGGAGAATGCAAAGAATGTCCAGTCCGACATGGGTAACAGGGCTTTACGGGACGCTGCAATTCGGGGCGTGAATAGTACGGAAGGCTCCCTTCAACCGTATGAATGAGTCCAACTGGTATCGACATGGAACTTGGTCCAAGATCTGTTCGCTTTCATGATCAACCACGCATCGTTTACCTGAATGGTATTTAGGCCCACCTTTCTTTTTCTATAGGCCGCACCCACTCTTCGGAACCCTGACCGCGGTGACTCCGACCCTACCATGGTGCGCACCATGGCGGCCCGTGAGGTCATCCATACACTCCAACGAGAGATTAAAGCCTTCCGAGCCGTGATCACCAACGTCGATGGCCGTGACATTGACAGACTTTTCATGGCCGTGTTTGTTAGTGTATGTGAGTTGCCAACACGTGCCGCAATAAGGCGAGTTCCAGGACCTTATATGAGGTGCTCCTCCGATGCAAGGGAAGGTAGGAAGGGAACCAAAGGTGGTGTGACCGGAAGTGATGAGGCCGTGTTCGCCGTTCGAGCAGGCAACGCTTTTGAGGGACTTGTGGCCCTTGTCGTAGACGGGATCGTACGACACCGTGTATTTTACCGTGTAAGGGAGCACGGGAATGACAAGGCCGAGTACGGAGACGACGACTAGCAGCAGCTTCATGGAGACGAAAATGTCGGGAGGGAAAGCGAGCTGGTGTGCCTATGGATCTATCGGTTACTCGAACTCCTTAAATACCTTGTACTTCGGCGAAGAAATCCGGAAGCCACTTTTGGCACTTGTTTTCTAATGGACGACTGCTTGTCTGTCAGATTGAGCCGAGTGTCCAGACTGCAATTTCGCTTGGGTATACAATCAAAGTTGCCGGACGTGTCAAGACATCGGCACTGACCATTACCTTGGGCCAAAACATCATGTCCAGTACAAGCTAAGTGCAAGCACGAAATAGTCTAAACTTCGAAGCATACTAGTCCACGCATGCACTGGACGTGTCTCTTGATGAACTCTTGCACGTAACACATTGGCCTGTCTTGGACCCGTGCTCCAAGAAACGTGAATCCAGAACGGTTTCGGATTCAGGACAGGCTGTCGCCGAAGCACCTGAAAAGTGGAATATCAAAATCTGACCCACGTAATATTAGGCGTGTGCCTAGAGTTTGAGACAATGAGGCTCTTGGTGTCTTTTGGTTTATTGGATCGCGTTTCTCCGCCATTCTAGAAATTCGGTACAAAAAAGCTTGAAAGGTGCCGTACTTACTCTGAGTTGAAGCTGCACGGTAAGGCGAATGAGTGTACATTAGTAGTTCAATTGTTTGTACTACTTTGGTATACCTGGGTCTTACAACCAGCTAAGGGAAGTAAAGTCACAAATATAACTTCAGAATTCCACGTCGCTCGTCCGAGCGCGTTTCAGCGCAGCACGAACGCTCCACATACTTGCACTACATCGCCTCACACTTCCTGCATGCATGGCCACCACATCCTCTCTTCGCACGTCCAGTGGCTCCACTTCATCCTGACTCTGAGTCCTGGCACAATTTATCTTCCCATTTACTCTGCCTGAACAAGACGTGACTCATCTTCATACACGTGCGTGTATGTACTGGTGATTGAGATGCTCAAACAATTGACCTCCGCGTCTTAGGATAAGCCGACACGCTCGTTGCAAACTCCAAGTTCACAGCACTCATCATGCAGGCTCATCTCAGCTCCATCAAGGCGTATTAACACCCATGACTGGATAGCACCCGATAAGATTCAGATCGCGTCGTAAGATGAAATTTTCGCTAATTTCGCCAAATCTATTTTAGATGAAGCAAAATGCTGCGTCCGCTATTCGCTATCGAACCATATTCCCTCCTTCGACACAAGGTTTGGATGTTACAATTATCTCGGACCATGGGAGCCGTCCTTGCGGGTACGGTTATGTGTGCTAGCTCATACACTGACATATAAGTATCCCCTTGCTTGGAGCACGACACTCCGTACATTGAATGGTCTCGTTGAACGTACACAACTAGGTGCCGTTCGTTCACAGGCGCAACCGAGAATGAACCAGACATTCTCTTTTTTCTCGACCTTACTAACTCACAACGGTCTGCGTTACTTCGATCCCCTCGATACTCGCGGTTCTACTATCAGTGTATACGCCTGCCAACAAGTTACAATGAGCATGATTGCGGGCAATTTCCAAACGTATTTGGCAGGACACGGATTTTGTTCGTATGATGCTACTGAATGTCGATGAACCTTCGATCCTTGAGTTACATTAATCTCAATTCCTCATGCCGGCCACCTTCATGATAGTTGCTGCCGAAATCTCCCGTCCGTTTCCCCTTAATCTGCAAAGGTCCTTCAAACGCTTTGCCGATGTTCTGAACTTTGCAGCTTCCTCGCCGTCCCCTGTCGCTCTCACAAGCGCCTCCCCAAATTCCTCTGCCTGAACACCCGGTGCAGCGCTTTTACTCCCGAATATGCCAACGTTCAAGAACTCGACACGGGACGCATACTCGTATGTGTCATACCAGACAGGGAGGACAATGTGCGGTATGCCGGACCTGTCCGACGGGCTAAGTGCAAGTACATCGCGAAGATTGCAAATCCTACCAAATACCCTCAAAGAACGAATTCGCCCCTCCGTGGTGGACCGTGCAAATCAGGTTTGGATGTTGCAATATCGACACTGGCTCTACATCCAACCAAGCCAAAATCTTCACTCTCCTTTCCCTGACCTCCTTCCCGATAATTTCGTCGATCACGGCGTGTATATTTCCTCTTGCCTTTGCCTTCCAGAGCACCTGAATATTGAATTGTCTTCTATCATGGTAATCCATCGCGATACGAATTGCGCTAGCCATCTCCCTCGCCAGCTTCTCGTTGGAACCTACATGTGATCCTAGGTTGATCATCACGGTTGGTCCATTGTCTAACCATTTCATCAAAGCTGGATCACTCTCCTCCAGAGGATCAAAGGGCATGACGATAGGTCCACACAGGGTTAACTCCTGCGGGATGACTGCGAAGGGGAAGTCGATTGCGGCGAGCGACGGACAGATATACGGCACTGCTGAAGAAGGTTTTACTTTTAACGTGGGTTCCAACCCGAACGAACTGCGTAAGGCGTGGATTTTTTTCATGTGCGGCGAAGTCATTGAATACACGACAAGTCGAATAACGAGATAGATGTTGAGGGGAACCTGCCACCACTTGAGAGGAAATGAAAATGCTGACGACACGCTGGACGGCCAGGTATTAGCCAAGCCGAAAGGGTCAGGAAAGAGAATCTATAACGGACACCGGATATTTCCAAAACATGGCTGCGTAGGGTTGTACATCTGCCACAACCTCCTTGATGGAATTGGGCAATATAACCATGAACTTCTGGCCCAACAGTGTGCAGGCATCTTGCGCGAGATAGAACATCGTATCAGTCACCACCACATTTGGTTTGATCGTCGTGATAATCTCCTTCATGACCTCGATACCCACAAGGTATTCCTCACCGGACCAAGGACAGACAAGGATATCTAGAATCGAGTAGCTTTTCAATGCACCCGACACACCAGGAGGGTGTGGGGAGAGATCACTGTTTGAACCATGTTTCATGATACCTTCCCAGTATGACATGGCTCCCTTGCATTCACGGAAGGTAACAGAACCTATAGGTTTTTTGCCACCAGAACGCGAAGCATGGCGAACGACGAGCTCCTGGAGTTGCAGGACGCGGGCTTTGAGAGGTGCGAAAGAGGCAATGTGAACATTCACGCCTGCCAACGCGAGCTCGTATGAAGTTGCAAGGTTTACGTTGGATTGGCCGTGTTCCGGGTATGTGAAGATGAGTACGGAGGGAAGGGAATCCATGGCGAATGGTACGGGGAACTTCAGAACAATCCTGTTTAACGCCGAGCCAGATATATAAGTTTAGGTTCAGCCTGAAGCCTTGAAACGTACATAATTGCAACGGTAAGGTGCTCGCAATCCGTTGCCGCCAATGCATTGCGTTACCCCTTTTGAATGACGCCCTCAGAAACTCCCCCACAGAGTTGGGTGGTTGGCTTACGTTTCTTCCAAATCAATTAGCCCTTGATCAGGGAGCTCGCTCAGCGCTCAGCGCTCATCGATCATCTCCGGGTTGGTAATATTACGAGTCGACCAATCAAAATTCCAGCGTACTGCTTCCCTGCTTATACCGCTCGGGACTCGAGTCGTCATGTACCCCTAGATGAAATTAATAATAGACTGATCTGTCGAAGGAAAATTCAGCGACGGTTTACGACTCACTGGGTGCTTTGGAGGTGTACGGCTGTTATAGACATGCGTTGCTTACATGGGCTTCGAATCTTGGAAACTTCTAACGACCTTGCAAATAAAAGTGACTCCGAGTCGCTGTATTTATACGAGAAGAGGGAAACACATCACTCGATTTTCCTTTGACAAATAGGAAGATGGCTGGGCATTTTCCTCTATAAATAACCTTCACCGATCCACCAGTTTCAGTCGGGGTTCTGATGGTGACTGAATGAAATTAATATATTTCAAGTTACGCCTGCAGTGCCATGATATCAGATGTGAAGCTTTGAAGCTTTGTTCTTCCGGAAGGCGCGGTCAGGCATTTGCAACGGAGCATCAAGAGAAACTTGAAAACAAAACACTCTCCAGGCCAAACGCATCGTAGCTTGAATGATCCAGGATAGATAAGAAGTGATCCGTCGACAATGTCACATTAATGCGAACCCGGCAGAATAATATCAATCGCTGTGACAATCTGTAGCCTGTGAATAATGAATGATGAGCTTCGAGCGGTGACCGGTGAGATCTGGAGGGGATGGGAACTTCTTTAGGGTTGCGACGAGGACAGGGTGGCATCGCATAGAGCCGCATGACAGGGGGAACCGGTCCGGTGACTGACGATCTGCAGAAGCACTGTCGTTTCTACTGCAGCAACGGAAGACTCCAAAAGGATGCCTGTGCAAGTGAAAGGAAACGGACTACTGGGAGAATTTTGATATGTAATGTTTCGGCGCTTAAACGTCAAGTAGTTATCATCTTATTCTGGCTAACTGGCAAGGCCCGATCATCGATCACCGATCACCGGTCATCTCCTGATCGTTATATTTTCGACCACATACTCTGTGTCTGCATAACCCAAGAGAGGCGCAATGCGCGAGCTAACGACAAGATCGTCAAAATAGTAGACATGAAACTACTGTGATGCCAGCTTACCTATTCAATCCTTTGATCCGTGAAATCTGCACCGAGTTGTAGTTCGCCAGTCCCCGACCCACCTCCTTCACATCCCACCCGTCGCTTTCTTCTACGATCTCCGTCGTATGAAAGTCGTCGTCCATGATAGTCTGTGCATCTGATGCAAGATCATCCGCTATGGACGAAGATGAGCTCGAACGCGAGAGCGTAGGGATCCCATGTTCTGGTTCGTGAGGGTCAGCGATGGTCGCCGTATTCTCTCCCGACGCCCCTTCAGGAAGGCTCTGGATCAGAATTCGCACCGCCTGTCCAGACGCGAACGATCCACGGACGCCAAGCACGCCAACCGGAAGCAATCGCCCTCCAGATTCCCGACGTGACAACACCGTATATGCCCCGCTGTCGATGATGATACCGCCGGCGGGGTACAGAGTATGACTCGTCCACGCTTTTAAATCCCGTATTGGTACTGAAGACGGCTTGAAAACCGTGTGAGGTGGTCGTCCTAAGCTAAGTGTTGCGCTAACATGGTCCAGGTCGATCATCTGGAGCTTCGGCAGCGGACTCGTCGTGCCAGACGAAGGGACGGACTGGAACCGAAGTTGAGTATAGTAGTCAATGATATCCATGATCGTGGAAGGCTGCTTGCTGGACGTGATGATCGTCGTGACCCCGGCGCCAGTCGCGATTTCTGCCGCGATTAGTTTCGTCTCCATTCCGCCAGTACCCAAACTAGAACCCAGAGTAGAAGTGCTTACTGTCGCACTGATCGAAATCAACCCATAGACAGGACAGACAGACGGCGATCACCTTGGGCTCTAATGTCTGCGACCGACGTGACAACGTCAATTTTTTTGGCCGTCTGATCTTTTCGCGGGTTCGCCGTGTACAGCCCGTCGACGTCCGTGAGGAGAAACAAGTAATCAGCGTGGATCATGGACGACGTGATCGCAGAAAGCGTGTCGTTGTCACCGAATTTTATTTCCTGCAGCCACCTCAATCAAACACCATATCAGATGAATAGAGAACAACAACGCACGCTGACGGAGATAGTGTCGTTTTCATTTACGATGGGCACTACACCCATGCTCAGAAGTTCCCTGATCGTATTCACCGCGTTCAAGTATCGCGTCCGCTGCCAGAAGCGTACATCAATCGCGGGAACGACTCAACAACATACGTGAGACGTGCGTACGTCCGAAATATCACCACGCGTCAGTAAAATCTGCGCCGTCCGCTGGTCAAATTGGCCAAACAAGTTGTCCCAGAGAGCTATGAGTCGTCCTTGGCCGATCGCCGAAAGTGCCTTTGCGCTACCCGGGTGAGCATTGAAAACGATGGGGGAAGGCAAAGTTGCAAGCGAGAGATGCGACTGACTTGTTTCTTTGAGAGACTCTTGGGACGCTGGGGAATCGCCATAGTGCGTAGACCGACGCCGATGGCGCCAGAGCTGACGAGAACGACCTTGTGTCCTAGGTTACGCAGGTGAATGACGGTCTCGACGACGGAGGACAAGATCGAAAGGAGAGGTTGGTGTGTTTCTTCATGTACGATAGACGACGTGCCTGGTATCATAGTTAGAGAAGAACGATCTCATCGAACAGCGAAATCACCGAGTTTGATGACGATCGTGCTAGACAGTGAGCGCTGCTTAGACGGGCCCATGATCGCTATAGGCTAAAGTGAAGTCGCTTGTTTGGCATTGTTGTGTCTTATAGGACAAATATCACCATAGGTTAGCTTTTGCTCCGCCATATGTCTCACGGAAACTCCATCAGAGTACTTGCGGGCAAGTTGCGCTTACTTGTTCCTGGTACACGATTGACACGAAATCCAGGCAACAGTCACCCAGAGCTCGCCCAGTCTGTGGCTGAGCGGTGAGCTGCACCTTTCCATGGCATGCAGTCCACGGACTGCTAATCCCCATCCACAGGCTTGGAGTTCAGCTCACTCCATGCACTTCGCAAAAATTTTCCAACGGCGAGATCAGCGTCAAAATAGCCGAATCCATCCGGGAAGAGGATGTCTTCATCATCCAGTCAGGGTGTCACGACGTCAACGATAACCTCATGGAGCTCCTTATCCTCATCTCTGCCTGCAAGACAGCCTCTGCCCGTCGTATCACCGCCGTCATTCCGTGTTTTCCGTATGCGCGCATGGACAAGAAGGACACGTCACGTGCGCCGATCACGGCTAAGCTGGTCGCCAACATGTTGGCCGTCGCAGGATGCGTCCACGTCATTACGATGGATCTGCATGCCAGCCAGATACAAGGCTTCTTCGACATACCTGTAGACAACCTTTTTTCGGAGCCCTTGATGTTATCATACATCAAGTCACGCATCGACGGGTGGAAAGACTCTATCATCGTCAGTCCAGACGCCGGCGGTGCGAAAAGGTGCATTATAGTTTCTCCCAATGGATGACACCTGTCCTTGCTGTCAGGTGCTTATATGGTTCTTTAGGGTCACGGCGATCGCGGATAAACTCGGTGTCGAGTTTGCCTTGATTCATAAAAAGCGGGATGGAAGATCCGAGGGTGCACCTGAGCGAATGGAGTTGTTGGTGGGTGATGTAGCAGATAAGGTTCGTCCCCTTTTATGTCTGAAGCATCGTTGGTGGCTGATCGAACGGGCATGGATGGACAGGTTGCTATATTGGTAGACGATATGATTGATACCGGACACACGCTGGAGTTAGCTGTGCGCACGTTGAAAGATAAGGGCGCAAAGACTATTCACGCACTAATATCCCACGGTAAGTTCTTGCTGTCTGCATGTGATTGTGAATCTGAACCCATGGGTACAGGACTGTTTGCGGAAGCAGACATGGAAAGACTACAGAACCTACCGTTAGATCACATTGTGGTATGTGCATCTTCGCTGTGGTGTGATCAGACATCGGATTGAGACGGGTGGCAGGTTACCAACACGATACCTCAAAAAGAACATAAAGTGCAGTGCCCGAAGCTAATCACGATAGACATAACCTCTACGATCGCGGAGAGCATTCGCAGAACACACAACGGAGAAAGCATCAGTTTGCTATTCGGTGAGTTGGCAGACGGCAGAGGTTTGGACATCGTGATCTAGGACTAGGTACTATGGAGTCTATGGAGTCTCAGCCTACTTGGGAGTTAACGAGATAATGCTCAGACGACATGAATTGTTGTTTGTTGTCCGAGCCATGTACTGTAGCCAACCGGGCATTGCTCGTGACAGTTGCCAAATTGGTAACCGGACTGGAGACTTTTATAGTAATTGTCTCCGTGGCCCTCCAGATTTGGCAGCCAACCCCCGTAATTTCCCAAAATTAGCAACCAGCCTATCCGTGACGTTACATAAGCAACGCGTACCTCGTCCATAAGTTGATGTTTTCGCTGATAGGCTGTTTTACCAGAAAAAGAGCTGACGAATTCTGCAAGAATTGCGTCAAATCGCATCAGCCTCTCGAATCTTGAGGCCTGTCAATATCTGCTGAACGATGCCTGTAGAGGACCACCATTACGCACTTCCTTCCGTTCATCACGCCATCTCGGGTAACATATATTGGGCCGGGGCCTTCTGAGCGGCCTAAAGTAAATCCTTGCGGTCAGTGCGCAGAAGAGGCCTGATACGGCGCATTTACACCGGTTTCTCCCTATCATGTCTACTCTCGAAAAGATGGAGAGGGACATCTCGGACCATGAGAAGACGCAATTCCAGGGCAGCGGCAACGATGGCCTTGATGGACTCACTAATGAGGAAGGCACGTCGACTTCAAGTTTCCCTTCCATCGCTGTTCTTCCTGACCTTTTAGCGTAGATGCCGCCGGAGGCCTCGGCCGTCATCTCGGCGTGACCTCTTGCACACTTCTCATCGTCGGACGCATCATCGGTACCGGCATCTTCTCGACGCCGTCCTCGATCCTGAGCGGCGTAGGCTCCGTCGGGGCATCACTAATGCTCTGGGTGCTCGGATTCGTTCTCTCGTTTTGTGGCTTGTTCATCTGGCTCGAGTTTGGGACCATGTATCCGCGTAGTGGTGGCGAAAAGGTTTACTTGGAGGCTATCTACCATAAGCCCAAGTACCTCGCTACGGTCTTGTTTGCTGCGAACGCGATCTTACTCGGATTCACTGCGAGCGGGTGTATTGTGGGTACTCATAGATGTCATGTGCGCAATTTTAATTCTGGATGATCGATAGGTCTTTGCGAGCAAGTAAGTGACTTAGTAGAGTTGATCAGGGTGAGAGTGTTGACGTTGGCCCAGCATCCTTGTTTCTGCGGGAAAGGCCGCCACGGAATGGACTGAACGTGGCATCGCTCTTGTAGGTGCGTTTATGAGGCGTCGCGAAGATCGCTATCCATCCAACTATCTGGTAACCAGTGATCATATTTGTGACGCTTATGCATGGTCTTACGCCACGCCTCGGCGTATATATCATGAATGTACGAACATGACAATGCTTTTAGTCTTGGCTTGTCTTCTGACGACTCTGCCGTCTCTCAGTCGCTGTCTATCTTCAAGATCGTTCTTCTCCTCGTTGTTGCTGTGACAGGCTTAGTTGTGTTATCAGGAAAAACTCACATCGTTGATCCGCAAGCTCATTTTCATAATGCGTTTGCCGGTAGTTCCCACAGCAGTAGTGACGCGAGTATTGGTTTTTCTCTTTTCCATCGATGATCCTGATCGGGTTACAACGACGATGGACAGTACGCGACAGCGACATTCAAAGTCCTGAACGCATACGCCGGCTGGTCAAACGTCAACTATGTAATGAACAATGTCAGAAACCCTATTCGAACGCTCAAGATCGCGGGACCTCTCGGACTGGGTATCTGTGCAGTTCTGTATATCCTGGCCAACATCGCGTATTTCAGCGCGGCGTCCCAGGTGCGTTGTGTCGTCTTTCTCGTGCGGCACGTTTGTTGTATTAAGGCTGTCGGTGCCACCATTCTTGGTGACAGACCCAGATCAAGTCTTCTGGGGTGACTGTGGCTGCTCTATTTTTCAAGAATGTATTCGGAACGAATGCGGAGCGTGCATTGAGCGTTTTCGTCGCTCTCAGGTATGTAGCACGTTCTCTTATTTCGCTTGTGAAGTTCGTTGACAACCTGACCCTTCCTATGGTTGATCTTCGCGGTGCAGTGCGCTAGGGGTGAGTGTTGGTTAATGTGCATGATATGATTCACCGTGTACTGACGCCACCTTAGAACGTCATCACAATCGTACGTGCCGATGTATTTGTGATCCCCCTTGATGCTCACGAAAAGGCAAAAAATGGATAGACGTTTGCTGCTTCGCGCGTCAATCAGGGTAAGCAGACATGCCACCCACCTCATTCCCGACATTGATTACGCGATGTGGTCACACAGAGTTGGCTAAGGAGGGTGTACCTCTCCCGTTCGGTAACAAGTTCTGGGCGTCAAATTGGCCCACAGGAAAGTCGCCTCTACCTGGGCTCATCATTCATCTGATCCCTTCAGTGAGTGCACTCCTTGTTACTTGGGACGAATGCACCAACCGAGCCGCGAGCGCAGGTCATTGTGATTCTTGGGCCACCCGTCAATGTCGTGTATCCCTTCATATTAGATGTCGAAGGATACCCCGGTCAAATTATCAACTTCTTCATCGTCATTGTACGTCATCCTTTAAACCCTTCTTTCGCGCACCATGATTCTCGTGTAGGGACTCTTTTGGATGCGTTGGCATAGGCCAGATATCCCCAGGCCATTCAAAGGTAGGTTCGTTTCGCACGTCGAAGCTTGCACTGATGACGTTCATTTCAGTCTGGTGGCCTCTCGCAGTATTCTATCTCGCTGCAGCAGTGTTCCGTGAGTGTCGTTCACACAAGGTTTCATAGGATACTCATGTGTAACCTATGTGTAAAGTCATGATTGCGCCATACCTGCCTCCGTCCAATAAAGTTGGAGATACCCCTCCTTTGCCATATTATTTGTGCGTCGAAACCCTTGTTCGCAAAGCAGACGCGCTCATGACGGGATGGGCAACCACAGGTACTGTCTTGTCGGGATTGGTGTCTTATTCGTAGGGGTCTTGTATTGGGCTGGGTGGCGCATCCTGTTGCCCAAAGTGTTCGGATATGAACTCGTACCCCACAAAGAGACACTTGAAGACGGTACTGTGGTGACTTTGGTACGTGCTTCAGACTTTGAACCTACGAATGTGGGCAACTCGAGCTGACCTGGTCGCTCTAAACGTAGTTTTCGCGCAAGAAAACTCAGTGAGGTGGAATGAGTTAATAAATCTCACTGCTTCTCTTTAACTTTTCTTGTTGATGGGTATTGGTATGTATGACTTTTGAATATCGTGTTTCTTATCGCGCACGGGATGTGTGTATGGGCTCAGATCTGTTCTTCGCTGGTCGACCGAACTGTAGGAGTCGGAAACTGCCGATACAATCGTATCTGCCCTATCAGAAACAACTCGGCGTTTCTTGATAATGGGCGGCCATTTGAAATCGTGTGCTTCCGATGTTTGGGCTTCTCGCAAGGCATTTTCTTTCACCCGAAGGGTGGACCTGTTGTCGTTTCCCTCGTCTTGTCCGTGCGCCTTTCGTTAGTTTTCCGAAGATGGGAGATTATCAGGATCGCCCAGACAGTAAAAACCATCTGACCGAGGAGGTTATCCTATCCGATGTCAACGTGGGTCCTGGAGGACTCTCCTTTGAGGAAGGTAAGTCGGTTCGCTCTTTCTCAGTTCCGTTTCATCAACCTTCTGGCACGTCCATCTTTTCCTAGACACTGCCGGTGGCCTTGGTCGCCATCTCGGCGTCGTTACATGTACCCTTCTCATTGTCGGACGTATCATCGGTACCGACATCTTCTCAACTCCATCCTCTATTCTGAACAGCGTGGGGTCCGTCGGCGCATCTCTCATGCTATGGATCCTTGGATTCATCCTTTCGTTTTGTGGCCTGTTCATCTGGCTCGAGTTTGGCACCATGTATCCCCGTAGCGGCGGTGAAAAGGTTTACTTGGAGGCCGTATACCAAAAGCCGAAGTACCTCGCAACCGTGGTATTTGCTGCGAACGCAATTATACTAGGGTTTTCCGCGGGCGGGTGTATTGTGAGTACAGATTGTGGGTCGCCTACGCGTCTAATGTTGGATGAGACACAGGTATTTGCAAGCAAGTAAGTGACCTGGTATATTCGTCTAGGGCAAATGTGTTGACGTCTATCTAGCATCCTAGTCGCTGCAGAAAAGGTCGCCACGAATTGGTCTGAGCGTGGCATTGCTCTTGGCAGTGTGTTTCTTTCACCGCCCTCTATATGCGCAGATGTCAAACGTGGTTTCAGCGATCGTTTTCGTGACGCTTCTTCACGGGGTTACACCACATATAGGTGTTTATGTCATGAATGTGCGATGTGACCATGTTTTTTGCCTTTGCATGCCTCTTAATAATGAGACGGCATTCCAGTTACTGACGATCTCCAAGATCTTCATTCTTGTATTTGTGGTCGTAACGGGCTGGGTGGTGTTATCAGGACAAACCCACATTGCTAATTCGCATGCCAACTTCAGCAACATGTTTGCTGGTAGTTCCTACAGCGGTGGCGATGTAAGTGTTGTTTTCTTTGAACAGATATTTTGCATCGACGACGGGGCAGTATGCCACAGCGACCTTCAAGGTCCTGGACGCGTACGCTGGATGGTCAAATGTCAACTACGTACTCAACAATGTACGGAACCCTGTTCGAACACTCAAGATTTCGGGGCCGCTCGGGCTGGGTATCTGCGCCGCTCTTTACATTTTTGCAAACATTGCCTATTTTAGCGCGGCGACAAAGGTTTGACCATGGTTTGCTACAATCAGGTATCGATATCATATAATACTTGGCGATAGGCCCAGCTCGAGTCCTCTGGAGTGACTGTCGCCAGTCTTTTTTTCAAAAATGTGTTCGGAACAAAGGCGGAGCGTGCGTTGAGCGTTTTTGTTGCCCTCAGGTATTCCTTGTTTATTTTCTGTTTTCCAAATTCTGATGGCTGAACTTTACTGTGTAGTGCGCTGGGAGTGAGTATCGACATACTCACCCTTGGATGTGGTTTACTAACGTCGTTTCAGAATGTCGTCACTGTCGTATGTGCTCATAGTTTTGTCTATTCTGGCTCATGCACGTATGTAGATGTGGATAGACGTTCGCAGCGGCTCGCGTTAACCAAGGTAAGCACACGTATGATCACGTCCATATCGGGTCATCGATGAAGATGTGCTGCTTTCCTCCAAATAGAGCTCGCTAAAGAGGGTATTCCTCTTCCCTTCGGTAACAAGTTCTGGGCGTCAAACTGGCCCACAGGCAAAACGCCTGTACCAGGCCTCATCATGCATCTGATACCTACAGTCAGTATAATCCTTGCTCGCCTGGTAGAAATGGATAGA
>JBBPPC010000272.1:0-24857 GCA_038091775.1 Leccinum olivaceopallidum | reverse complement strand
AAATCGAAAGAGTTGAGAGACGGAAGCCACGTCCACCGTGTCAGCCGCTGCTAACAGGTGTCTCAATAATGGGTTCATCGCGATGGTGCTCGACCTGGTGTCCCCAACTGGCCGACGTCGCACTCCGCGGACGACGCCGGCCAGCCGGATTCTGCCGGAAAATCCATATCCCAGTCGTCCTCCACAGTCCTACATAAGTATCCCCCGCCAAATCCCCGCGTCCGCGTCATTCTCGGACCGGACCTCACCCGCGCGATAAGTCCACTCGCTGACCCTAAATTTGATCTGTTCCCCATCATGTTCACCCACCACTCTCCCATTTCATCCAACTTTGCCCGCCCGAGCTCGCCCAATCCGATGAGAATGGTCAGAGATTGTGTGCACCCGATGGGGCACAACGAACACGCTCGTTATCCTCGCAACGCCGAACCCACGAGCCCCATCAACCCCTGAAACGATAGTATCCCTGATGATACTCGTCTCACATCGTCGAAGGTTTGTCAACGTGGTGCTCAATGTGGGCGACAGAAACAGCGATAAACGGTGCGCGGTCCTCTTGTTTCTCGTTGGCCGTGCCTGGGTTGAACGAGCGTGTGATTAGAATATGTCGCGCTCTCTCGCGATTACAATAGGACTTAGTAGGTCACTCGAACGACAACACATCCATATGATGTGCGTATGCTGCTTGTTTGTCTCCTCTGACAATTCAATTCGTGGACCATTGGCTGCTTTTTAACACTTGGCGCACTCTACATGCACACTCGCAACGTCTCTCTGAACAACATTACAATGTAACACACGCTCGTCTTTATATACTCGCAGCAGTGACAAAACGGAGTTCTCAGCCGAACTCGGCCCGTGCATCACTACTCTCCACCACACTCACGCTCACGTTCATCACGCTCACCCTAATACCCTCCATCACTCCCAGCGCGCCAACCCAATAAACCTCCCCCCGCCACCCCACTCCCATCCCTCATCCACGTCCGCGTCACCACGCGCTACATTCCGCTGATCGAGCGGAACACTACCGGCCAACGAGTTCATCGTCCTCTGGAGCGCCAACGCCGCTCGAGTGTGATCCAGGCGACCAGATCCATCCAACATATTCTCGTAGAACCCGGACATGATCTTGTTCGTCTGTGCGTCGTCTACGCCCGCATCGTCCCAATCACAGACCGGCGGAACTCTGCAAACTGCATCGTCGAGGCCAAGTGGATTGCCTCGTCTGCGACCGTCTTACGACGATAGGAAACTCCGGATTCCTAAACTCGCATCCTGTGATCCGTTCCATAGTAAAGCGGCGGATGTGGAGCCCAAATTCAGAGTCAAAGCCCGGTTGCCTCCTGTTTGGGACACCGTGACAGGTAAAGTGAACCCACTCGCTCCCCTTCAGCTCCTTCGAGACTTGACAATGACATACTCGATTCTAGACCATTAAGGCGGATTTGAATGTCACGGGACCCTGGATACGCTCAGCGACAATGGCTATTTCGCTGTCGACGGAGAGGAGCTCACTCTCGTCTTCAACGCTCGCCTGACCTACAGCAAGGAAACTTTCTTCGGCGGGTATGGTCGCCGAGGGATGATTGCGTCTCGCGCGGCTGAGGGCAGTCAGAGTGAGCCTGACGACGAGATTAGTACAAATAGGAAATGTTTCTTTGGCCGATACGGACTAGCCGTATACAATGGCAGAAGGCAGAGCTCGGTAGTGCAGAAGTGTCATCGATGTCATCGCTGACATTTTGTGCCATACGAGTGACCAGTGACGCGTGACCATTACAATTAAGTCCGAAGTCACTCTCATTTCTGTTTCTCACTTCCTCGTACCCATCTAGATGTCTGAGCCTCCGGACCGCGTCGAACACTTCGATATATTGGAAGAGCTCGAGTCACTAACAACCGCTAGTGACACACTCCTCAACTCTGAAGATCTCTCGACCGATCCCCGCGCGGATCCAGAAGATGATCAAGACGCGCTCGCGGACGTGACAGCTCAACTCCCGCTCGCGGACATTCCAGGTGCGCCCGTCATCTATTTTTTTTTCCTATGATTTTTATCTAAACTAACTAACTACAGATCTCTTTTCCAATCTGCTTCATCATGAAGCGAATGCCTGGGCCATGCTTGCCAGGGGCGCTACATTATCGCTCTCGCGGGACGTCCTTACCGGCGCGATCCCGCTGGACTCACTCGTCCGGACGAACCTGCGGTATAGGGTGGATACGGTTGCTTCCATCCTGCAAACGATGTTGGAGAGGCATAACGTCATGGGCATCCAAGGTACGCCCCGTCCGTTTCATCGCCGCGGTGTCACAAGCACACTCACATACGCGGAACGCAGCCCCGACCCTGGTAGCAACAGCTCCGGGGTTTCCTGCTCTCGTTATCAGCGGGGTAAGACTTTGACATTTTCAGATATACACTACATTATTTCTAATCCAAAATCATGTCAGCTCCGAGGCACGGCTCACAGTTTCCTTTCAAAAGTCTGGCAATCGGTCCACGGAATTCTCTGTTCAAGGGCCGAGTACCCGATCTTCAGTGACAGTCACTATACGTATTTCTCCTTCTTCAAACAAAATTTCTACGTTCCGCGCAATATCTCCATTCGAATCATCGCTGATACCACCTGGGATTCTGAACTCGGATACAAATTCTGGCATAATTGGGGTCCGTCGCAGAACGACATACAATGGTTTGCAAATTTGGCCACCCGCCATCTGTTGCATCAAGTCCTCGTCAACGACAAGAGTGGCTACTGCGTCAACGTGTCGGAGTTGTCCATCCGTCGCACCAAACCGGAAGACATCATGTTCATCAACCCGGACCATCAGTCCACATTCGAGAAAGTTATGTTCGTTTTGGCATGGGTGAGTGCCATCCCTTTGATCCTACTGGTTCGTCTGACTTACAATCACTTAGACCGTCGTAGAGATGCGGGCATTGGCCCGCCCGTTGGAATACCCCTTTTCAGACTCGCCAGTTCTGACCACGCAACGCGTCAGGTGCGTTGCAGAAGAGCAATTTTTAATCTACGGGTTCTTTGTTGGAGTGTTCCATTCTACCGAACAGCGGCGCCATGACGCATTCATGGATTGGCTTAAATTACACCCCGTTCTCGCAAATAACTAACAAGTACTTGTTCGTCGATGCTGATTCAAGTTCTGTTTGAGACCCCGCTTTTTCGTACATGTATAGTACTTACAATTTGTGCCTTGATCGTTTCCAAATACTTACATGGTTGTTACGTTTACCTTGGTTCGTTTTTTACGTTTACCTCAAGTAGTCCGTTTGTTACGTTTTCTCGTGATCAAAATTCAACGTTCAACGTTCATCACCGCTCCTCGCCTGCATATCAACACGTAAGTACATACAGCCATACACGTGGCACATCCTTTAGCTGCCGCATGCCCACATCATGAACATGCGTTCTCGTCTGCCTTCTCCCCATCTCGCCCCTCCGAGCAGCCCTCACCTCCCTCGTCCTCGTCACCTTGCCCCTCTTGTGCATCCACACGGATGCTGAGCACACGGCCTCACTCTCCCTCACTCCCGCCCGCCCTTGCCCTCGCCACTTTTCAACGTTCAACACCAAGACGCGCATACACGCTCGCCCTCGCCCTTCCCACACGGATGTGCGTACAGCCTCACACGGCACATCCTTTACCTTCCGCAGGCCCACATCATGAATTGCCCCTCTTGTGCATCCACACGGATGTGAGCGCACGTACTACGCACTGCCTCACTCCCCTCACTCCCCTCACCTCCCCTCCCGCCCGCCCTCAGTGCCCTCGCCACCTTGCCCTTCCCGTGCCGCACCCGCCCTCCCCATGACTCGGCGCCTCTTCTCACGCTTCTCTGCTACTTCGACACATATACCGGTATGTTGATTCAATGATTGGCGTTGGATTGGCGTTTTCCTTTTTTCTCACGTGACCAATAGCTGGCATCAACCTTACGCTTTCGGACATGCGTTGATGGAGCCCCTCAACAAAGTTTCTGATCGTGGCTTGACGGCAACTAGCATTCGGATCAGGGGATAGGCTTCGGAGGACTGATTTGCAACCAATAGTTTATGTAACCTATCGAACCTATCCGAGAAGGTCAGTTTCTGTCAGTCAATGAGTCGCGCGACTGTTTCTCCGGGTCTCCGATTCAGCTGGCTGAGCTTTTTGATGCTAGGACACCCGCACATCTCGCACGTCGGCTCGCCCTCGTACGGCAGAACAACTACGCACTCGGTGCTAAAACTTATGAGGGGAGCATATCATCCCCACGAGCTTGCAGTGTACGCTACGGCCGCCTCGGGAACACTAGGCACTGTCTCAATATCTCCGACTCACACTCGCCAGTTCATCCCACCAAACCAGACACGGATACGTGTTACCACTAATGGGCAGACCTGCTTGTGCGAGCCATTACCGATGACTTGAAGTCATCTTCAGGTCACCCATTCCGCGTTGGTGTTCACTTTGGAACCCACACCGTTCCCTTCGCCACGCGCCTCTCGTCATGATGGACTATCCGGGAGAGGTTTTCCTCAAGCAGGTCTATGGTAGATATAACCGTGCCATCCTCAAGGTCGTCCCAACGTTGCGCGCGTACGCGGAGCCTCTCACGGACACGATGGTCTCCTTCTATCTCGCTTCGCAGAGATGTTTCACTTCCAATAATCAAGCTCACTACGTCTACAGTCCTCGTGAACTCACGAGATGGGTGCGTGGTATCTATGAAGCCATCCGTCCCTTGGAGATTCTATCGTGGAGGGTTATCAAGGAGGAGGAGAAACAATGGACTGACGAACATATCGACCTTGCCGCCATAAAACGCTTCCCCACTATTAATCGCGACGAAGTCTCGAACCGACTTATTTTGTTCTCCAAGTGGACCTCGAAGGATTACCTTCCCGTGGAAAGAGAAGTTCTCCGCGAATATACGAAATTCCGTCGTGCGTCTTTTACCAGGAAGACTTGGAGGTGCCTCTAAGATGTTCTTTCAACGATGTGCTCGATCATCAGAATCGACCGAGTGGTCCGTCCAGTTCAGGGTCACTTGCTGTTGATCGGTGTGAGCGGCAGTGGAAAGGTAACCAATGAGAGTTCAAGTGACTTTTACCTGGACGAGACTGACCATACTGCCAGACGACGCTGTCCCGTTTCGTTACTTGGCTCGATGGTTCAAGCATTTTCCAGATCAAGGTTTCGAACAAATATGCTGGCGACGATTTCGACGACCTTCGTACCGTCCTGAGACGCACCAGTTGCAAGGGCGGGTATATTTGCTCTATCTCTATCATGGACGCGTCCAACGTACTCGACTCGTGTTTCCTGGAATGCTTGCACACATTTCTTGCGAATGCCGAGGTGCCAGGTTTTTTCGAGGGTGATGAACATCCAATGACGGTGTGATCTCAGAGGGATGGACTCATGCTTGACTCTCACAAGGAACTGTATCGATGGTTCACCCAACCAGTCGCGAAAAATCTGCACGTCGTCAACACCATGAAAGCGATCTCGCTTCCCGTGCGGCCACGTCGCCAGCCCTATTCAATCGTCGTGTTCTCGACCTGTTCTGTGACTGGTCAGACCAGGCCTTCTTCCAAGTCGGCATGGGGTTCACGCAGACGCTGGACTTGGACCTGGTTTCGGACACCCCTCCCGTTCATTTCCCTAGTGCTTATCGCGAGCTTTCCATGCCACCCGTCCGCCATGTCTTACAAGCTCTCAACGAGTCAACTGGGAACATTCTCGATGACGACAAAGTCATTGGTACCCTGGAGACGTTGAAACGAGAAGGCGCAGAGATCACACGCAAAGTGGAGGCGACAGACATTGTCATGAAGGACGTCGAGCAAGTGACTGCCGAATACTTGCTGTTGGCGTAAGTCTGCAGTTCCGTGTTCTTCATTCTTGAACGACTCAACCTCGTCTCAAGCATGTTCTTAGCTACGTCCTTGAGCTACGGAAGATACAAACGTTGGCAGAAAACGAGTTTGTCCTTCCGAGCACTGGCAGTCCGAAGAGTCAGGCTTCCCAGCAACCCAGCAGGATGCGCAATTCCATGAGCATTGTTGCAAATTGCTGGCCCAATCTACGTTCCTGGCCACACATGATCTATCATTGACGCCTTTATCTAGTCCCTGAACACATTGCCCAAACGGGAAAGCTCCGTTGGACGCAAATCGCTTGACCAAGTTCGCAAGGCTGGCGTACTGCAGTTGGCCGATACACGGATGTTATCGTTGGAGTCAAGGGCACTGGACAAGCGAACAGCATGCAACAACGCAGACGGTGACGGAGTACACGTCCACGGATGACACCACCGCATAATTCGGATAGTGTTGCAGTGGATACATGCTTTCGAGCGGAGGAATCTTGCGTGCTTGCGTAGGTCCACCTACCTCTCAGTGCGCACACACGCACCCGTTCGCCCTCGCCCTCGCCCTTGCCTCGTTCCCCACCGCTCGCCGTTCCCATCGCCTTCCCCTCTGCGTACCCCCACGGATATCTTGACGGCTGGGCAAGCACGGTTGTAGTGCTCTGGTGCATATGAGCGTGCGTCGGGAACTCGATCTCAGGGGTTCTGGTACGTCGTATGCACTGACCTATAGATCTGATGGTGTTGTGCAAACACTATGCTCCATGCACCGCACTACGCCCGTTATCTCAATGGCAGCCTAGCTGTGCATGCACAAGTAAACAATGCCGTTGGCACTGATGTAAATTGAGCTACTCCCCGGGTGAGAGCGACGGCGGGCCATCCAGGTGCGTCGCGGTCGCGAATGTTGGCGAGAGTGGAGTCTGGGCGTGCCATGTCGATGGCGAAGATGAAGACGAGGCGAGGGAGGGCGACGGCGACAGACAAGGTGAAGATGCAGATGAGGACGAGAGAGGGCGACGGTAGGTATGCAGGTGACAGCAGGGCCAGGCGGCGACGTACGGCGAGCATCGTCTGCTCTCGGCGGAACCAGGGCATACTAAGGCATACCAACGGGACGTCTTCCCTGACAATTCGACGCGGCTAAACACCTCCAACGACCAGATCGCGCGGCCATGTAAGAGCATGCATTGTAACCCCAAAGCTCCTAGGACAGGGTGGACCTCAAATTCACTCGATTTACGGGTGCTGCGCACTAGTTGCAATAGGCTTCCATTCGAGGATGAGCCACACGTTTGGGAGGCAAAGTGAGCTGGACCCGTCAGGGTCCATCCCCCAGGCCAGGTGAGTGAAACATCGTTATGCGATCCCGGTCCGGGTTGTGGCGTGGGTATGTGTTGTATAACGTGCGTCGTGCGAGGAGAGCGGCACCGCGGGTATCGATTGAATGACCCAGCATTGCCCGCAAGATGCGGGTAATACATAGTTTCTTAACGTCACGTAGGGGTGTCTTGTGCTATGTATATAATTTATGTAAGTACTTCTCACAGTCACTTTCTTGCTATGACGTTACATGTCACGGCGCAAGGCGTGACATTCTTTGCGGTGACTAACGTTGGTTCTGACGTCCATCGGCTCAAGTTTTCAGATCGTCGCCATGTCAGCAGCTACTGAGAAGCCGCTCAAACCCTATAAAACGTCATTCACACCCAATAACAAGTCTGATATGTCTCCAAAGAAAGAACACATTCATCGTTTCCCTCGGGTTATGCACCAAAATCCTCCTGTGGATGTGGTTCAAGATCCCACCCCTCAGTGCTTCAAGTTTGTTAGTGTTGCCAGCTATAGCAATGCTTTATTAGAGGGCATCAAGAATCTGGTGAGACTCTTGCAATGTTAATGTAAATTCTTACACTGGGAATTCCTTAGCAACTTCCGACTTCTACGTCCCCTCCTCCAGAGTATCTGAGGAGGATGTATTCAGATGCGTTGACGATGAAGAAATCTTTTGTCAAGAGTCTTGCTGAAGCTGAGCGACGACGCCAGAAGTGGGAGGATGCTTTGCGTCAGGTTCTTGGAGAAGCAGAAGTTCAGTCGATCTCTCAAGCACATGATACTCCATGTGCCGATGAGGCGGATACTCTCCAGGGGCGATACATTTCTACCGTTACCCGCATCCGGATGTATGACTATGGTCTTTCCCGAGAGGCAAAGTGACCGCGTATTGCGGTTCTGCCACATGATCCAGTGAGTTCTTCTACCCTCCATGGCTTACAACGCCAAGCTTATTGTGATAGCGCCGATCACAAATTATCATGCGCAAACCTGCTCCACTGCCTTTTTCTTCTCCCCAATCATGGCGGTGTTTTATGTGATGTACTAAGCATAGGAAGCATGTATTCTTCTTTCTTTGTTTTCTATGTATTGCCTAACTGCAGGACAGCGTATGTACACTTGATACGATTTTCCCTTCACAGTTTCAAGGTAACAATATGTTGATTTTGTCTTATCTGATATGCATAGTCAAGTTGCAGTATGTACTACTTTGTACATCGTTCTGCATTTGTGACGAATTATTGAATTGTTCGAGCTTCCCCGCAGTCCCGACGATCGACAGGAACCTGGGTCCCGCCGGCTGTTGCAATACATTCGGCTGTGGAGGTGTAAGCCGTGTGACCCCCGTGACAAACTACTCTTGAAATGGCCAGTATCGATGGCAGGGCTTTCACACAAACGTGTGTGTGTGGCCGAACGTACACCAACGTAGGCGCCTTTACCCGCCACGAGAAGGGTTGTTGCAAAGGCAAGAAACGACTTTCCGGTGCCCTTGCCAGGGCGAAGGAAATTTATCACGCCAAAAAAGCCCGACGTAGAGGCCCAAGCCAGGTTTCTTTTACTGTCGGCGAACTCGCAAATGGTTCCTCTCCTGCGACTGGTGCCTCCAATTCCCTGGAAGACTTGAATCCGTTTGATTTACAGCAGGTGAGAACAGGAAAATCACTCGTTTCCCAATCGGTTTGGATGAAATCCTTGCTTTTAGACGAGCTTACCGCAACAGAAACTAGCAGACCAGTTGCCCTTAGCGAAACAGCGGTCGCGACACCATGATCGCAGACTGTCTTTACCATCCCGGGATGTCCTGATAGAACCATTTCCTACTGAATATTTCTCCCCCCAAACGTCTTCAGAACAATATGGAAGCGCGCCGTTATCATCGTCCCAAACCCCTCCTTCCGCCTCCCCAAAGCGGTTCGCTCTATCCCTCTATACTTCGTGCAAGCTACTCAAAACCCAGATAAGTAAGGTTGGGCTTTTCCGCGTATACAACACGGACTCCCATCCTCCCTACAACCCAGAAGACCCATACTCGGTCGAGAACGCTCGTTCGGCAGATACCAACTCAGAACCCTCTGGCTCGCGGGCCCCGAATGAACCCCCTGAGAATCCATACTACCCTTACCCCAACGAGAGTTCATTGCGGCTCGGGGATTGGTATTGGAATCGAGGGGCCCAGAAGTCCCAGGAGAATTTCAGGCAACTGCTTGAGATCGTTGGAGACTCCACCTTCGAACCTTCGGCCGTGTCTCAGACCGCATGGGGGACCATTGACTCAGAACTCGGACATAATCAATTCGATGGAGACGAAGTTCCGGAGTGGTTGGACGAGGACAACGGCTGGAAATGCTCCTCCATCACAATATCAGTACCCTTTCACGGACGATCGAAGAACCCTGGGCCAAAGGACTTCACGGTCGATGGATTTTATCACCGCCCCCTGGTCTCAATCATCAAAGAGAAGATTACGGATCCGGTTCATGCACCCCTCTTCCACTTAGAGCCGTACGAGCTGCGATGGCACCCGCCTCACCGGGACCATGATGTCGGGGTTTACGGTGAATTATTCACATCTACAGCGTTCCTTGAGGCGAACCAAGCACTCCAAAACACTCCAGCAGAACCTGGCTGTGATCTGCCTCGCGTCGTCGTGGCGCTTATGCTTTGGTCTGACTCGACCCATCTAACTGCATTCGGTGACGTCAAGTTATGGCCGCTCTACGTATATTTCGGCAATGAGTCGAAGTACCGTAGGTGCCAGCCATCCAATGAGCTTTGTTCTCATGCTGCATACTTCCAGGTTGTGCGTCTGCGCAGTTTTACCTTCTAAACTGATCTGATTCTTCCTCTAGTTACCGGATGAATTTAAAGATTTTTTGGTGGAACATCTGGGTGATAAGGCCGCGAGTGATGCTCTCCGTACTCACTGCCAGCGGGAGCTGTTCCACGAGCAGTGGAAAATGCTCCTTGATGAAGAGTTCTTAGATGCATACCACCATGGAATTGTCATTCTCTGTTGCGATGGCGTCAAGCGCCGCTTCTATCCTCGGATATTTACGTATTCCGCAGACTATCCTGAAAAGTCTGTCTTGTCCACCCACATCCGTCGAATGATCTACTGACATCATTTGGATTCGTCTGGCTAGGGTGTTGATCTCATGTATACGGAACCTTGGAGCATGCCCCTGTCCAAGATGCACTGTTCCCATGGATAGTGTTCCTGAGATGGGCAGCCAAACGGATATGTCTGAACGACAGACATTTGCCCGGGTTGACGATGAAGACCGGCGGGACAAGATTCTCAAGGCACGAAGTTTTATTTACGAGAAAGACTACGCCGTCACCTCTTCGCGTGTTCAAATGCTTCTCAAAAACGAATCCCTCATTCCCACTCTGGTAGGTTTGGATTCAACTGATCTCGTCGTTTCCATGCTGAGAGATGTAGGGCGCCTTTTCAGAGAGACTGCGCGTTTATGGCTTCAATGTATTTGCGATGCTTGTAGTTGATCTACTACATGAATTTGAGCTTGGCGTATGGAAAGCTATACTGACCCACCTTCTACGCATGCTCGAGAGCTCTAAAGGGAACAAATTGTGCGAACTCGATCGAAGGAAAGTCGTCGCAACTTTGATACTGATTTTTTGCTTATCAACTATTGTGCCCATCGTATACAGATATCGCCAGGTTCCTACATTCGGAAGAGACACGATTCGACGCTTTTCAAAAAATGTGTCTGAGATGAAAAGAATCGCGGCTCACGATTTTGAAGATATTCTCCAGGTGCGTTGCACATCAGTGCTTATTATTTAAGATCTTTGACTAAATTCTATTTCACAGTGTGCCTTCCCTGTGTTCGAAGATTTGTTTCCCGATCCTCACAGTACAGCTGTGCTTCAGCTTCTCTTCCTACTCTGTCATTGGCATGCACTCGCAAAATTGCGAATGCATACTGATGATACCCTTTGTGTAATGGATTCTGTCACCCAGTCTCTCGGGGATGCTATACGCTCTTTCGTGGCTGAAACTTGCCCCGCATTCGACACCAAAGAGCTCAAAGGCGAGGCTGAAGGACGCCGACGTCGCGATGCTCGTGCGCGCTCTCGGCACGAAGGCAGGAGCACCGCCACTGTATCAGCGCGCAAATCAAAAACCCTCAATCTCCGGACTTACAAGCTTCACGCGCTCGGCGACTACACTTCTTCTATCAGGATGTATGGAACTACGGATTCCTACTCGACACAGACGGTGAGTAGCTGTCCATTGTGTGTAGAGTGAGCCTTGACTTTCTCCTCAGGGAGAGAGGGAACATAGAGTAGGAAAAGGGAGATATACTCGGACCAGTAGAAAGAACTTTATTCGTCAACTGACTCGGATAGAACGACGACAAGCAAGGATACGCCGCGTTCGCCAGTCCAGAGTCAGTAACGGTTCACCGGAATCTGTACCAAACGTGCCAGACGAACCCTACAACATCGGAATATCACAACACAATCCGATCGATGTCGATTCTTTCCTTCTTAAAAACGCAGACGATCCGGCCATAGCAGTATGGTTAAAATTGCTCTCTCATTTTGACCATAAATTAACCAAGCGATAGGACTTCGTTCCGAAATTGAAGCGGCACCTTCTTCCTCGCATCAAGTCAATCCATTTGGACGCCTCCGAACTGAGTGCTGCTAGCCCAGTGCTCCCGGGCATAGATAATAGCTACAGCATATCACAAACCTCGCCTGATCAAGTACTGTTCAAAAGTGGTCGAATCTACCAACATAAGATCATTCGTATAAACTACAGCACGTACGACGTTCGTCGTGGGCAAGACACCTTCAACCCAAATACTGACCACCGCGATGTAATGATGCTGGCCAGAGGATCAAAAGAAGGCTCAGAGATAATGCCGCATCATTTCTGTTTTGCTCGGATCATAGGCATCTTTCATGCAAATGTCCAGTACATCGGCCCGGGGCTCAAGGATTATAACCATCGACGGCTGGACTTCTTACACATCCGACGTTTCGAATTGGTCCCATCCGATCCTCAACATGGCGGGCTCGCATTGGATATGTTGCGCTTCGTTCCCATGGGCAACAGGGATGCATTTGATTTTGTTGATCCCGCAGAGGTATTGCGCGGCTGTCATCTTATCCCCGCTTTCGCAAAAGGACGGTTGCATCCCGACGACAATGTATCGTCTTATTCAGCGAAGGACTCTGATAACTGGAGGTTCTACTACGTTAACAGGTACAGTGTGTACCTTTCACATTATATCGCTCTGTACTGATGTTACGGCGCAAAGATTCGTGGATAGGGACATGTTCATGAGGTTCAATTGGGGCCTTGGTGTTGGCCACGCCTATTCTCATCTTCGGGACACCGGGGGAGATGAGCTGGTGTCAACGCAGGATCGTTCACATATTATCACCTCGCCTGCCAACTACCTGCCTGCCATTTCTGGAATATCACGTCCTCCGCCCGATGAATTTAATGACCTTGACGACGACTTTTCGCTTTCTGGTCTGAAATGGGAGTTTCCAGAAATTGATTACAGCGAAGCGGAGAATGGGCCCGGCGGCGACATGGATGAAGAAACTCCCCTTTCGGGTGTTGATGAGTTCAACGACCTTGATCCCTGTCTCTCGCTCGCAGATCTAGATGTTCTTGCCTGGGAGATGTCTGAGGATGAAGACGACGGAAGTGGCGGCGGATCAGACGAGGACACAGACGCCTCCGAAATGTATGAGATGTATGGGTTCGATCGGGGTGATGCAGACTTGGAAGGAATTGAATAGAATTTACATTAAATTTTTTGCCTATGTTTTACCAGATTGATTCCTTCGGTCTCAACTGACAATAAAAGGGTGCTACCGACTGAGCACTCCTATGGAAAAATATACCGGTACGATACATGGTGACTCTCCCAATTGTTGTGAGTCGTATATGAATAAAGAATTTGGAAATCGGGACGACCAATCTCGTATGCAAGGTCATGTCGCCTAGCGCAGGAAACACGAAGAGGTTTCGATTTGGTCGACCAATATTCATCGTCTAGCGTAAACGAAAGTCTGCTCTAGTGAGGCATGCGGGAGAGATGAATGAAATTGACAATGTTCAGGCTAACTTTTTCATCGCAGGAACGACACTAAGGTCAGGAAAATGTCGTACTCCATCGAAATGCATGCTTATATCCTTGTGATTGGACAGAGGTTGCTGGTAAGTCGTCGTATGCTTAACTGTCGGCTGCGAGTCTGTGAAATCGAATTCAATTGCAGGACGAAGATATGCTCACATGGATGATAACAAAGATACGATTGCACGCTGATATGTCGAGCTGAAGGACTTCCTCCAGTTCCAATGACAAGACAGACATCCTAGCTGAGATGGCAGCAAATAGGACGAAAAGTTGGACGAAAGCAGTTTGCATGGCCAGCGTGAAATGACTGCGGGGTTCATCAGGGCTCAGTTCAAGTTGCAGAGAAAGAACTCACTGGCCCTATGCGTTTTCGAGGCGCTCCCGCATCTGTTCAGCCTGAGTCACTGGGTGGAATATACAAGACTTGGCATCTAGAACAACCGGACAATCTCTCCCTCGAAAAGGAGACGTATGGTTCCTGGTACATGACTCCAGGAACCCCTCAGTGCCTTCTGGCTGTGCATAAGAACAAGCCGTGTACTCGTTGGTGTGCTGCAGACCGACAAATGACGCGCGTAGAAGATCTACGCGTTAATGTTCAACTCGCATGATTGAAGAAAGTTGATTTTGACACTTGTAATACAGTCTTTCGAGTGCTCGGAGCTCGTCCGAATGCGAACATACTCTCGGGTCCTTGAGAATCGCGTCGATATCTTTGTGATGGGCGTGCGGGAAGGGACAATCGTGATGGAGGTATTGTTTTGTGGTGGACATGGTCGCTTCGAGGTTTTCCACGGTAGAGCCAACAACGTCCATGTCTGACCGGAGAGCAGAAATCAAGGCCAACCGCTCAAGACTCGCAGAGCTGCGAAAGGCCAGGGCGGACAGACAACGCGCCGAGACGGAGAGACGCCAGTCCGAGGTAACAGTCCACTCTGTTTCTCCGTCCTTGACCCACCCGCCAACAACGTCATCGGGTATTGTTGCTCGCATCACACTGAGTCTCTTTCTATCTATTACTATTATTCAATTCCATCATTCGTAAGGCAGTATGTACCGGTAGGCTACAGATGTAACAATGTAGACGATGTAAATATAACAACTTGAAAGTGAGAACTTGTACGGCACTGAATGCGGTACGGCAGTGCGTGATGAGCCTATTGTCAATAAAATAAGAACTACATAACTGTGTGCGGTGAGCACCCTGCAATCATAAAGCATGAACGCGGCAATGTGGTGCGCGCGGAATGGGCGCAGTGCGTCCACCTTCTCCGCGATGCGCACTGGCGAGGTTGCTTCCCCTCAAGTCTTGCTGACCACCATTTTCAGATATACTCAGGCTCAGCTATTTGGCAGAAGCATATCCGTGCTCAGCCGTCGTCAGTGCAAGTCCTTGCCAGGCTCCACCCACAGTACAGCTACTACGCTGGTTTTTTAAGGTTTCGATTTATGCAAGTCCCCGTGCATCCTCTTGCAATATCCCTCAGCGCCATTGTCCTCTTTCTCCGGACCCTCGTCCTTTTTCTTGTTGTTGCTCTTGGTTGGCGACACGCATGCATGTACGCCCTCGACTCACGACACGCTTAGCAACCCCGTCTTCTCCGACCTCTCGCGCCTTCACCCTCCCCGTTACCCTCGGTCTCTTTCACTCTTTCCGTTTCCCTTGCCTCGCAACGCGCACGCCCAGCCTCACTCACCATCACCGTCGCCGGAACGAGGTATGCCCGATTCCACGGGACGGCGGTCGCGCGGGATTTCGTGGAGGCGCCGTCTCAGATGCTCGAGAATTGGTTAGTGGGGGCGTTCGGACTACCGAGCGTGGCTAACAGACAAATCTGAGTCGGGATCCACCAATGCACCAAACGGGCCCGAGGCATGGCGCGAGCAAGTCGGATGCCCCAGGCTCGAGACCGGCCATTGTCAACTTCCAAAGGTCTCGCGAATCATTTGCATCACCTTCGGTCCACTAATCATACTCTAGGTTTTTCTCCATAAAGGATCCCAACCCTCCTCCTCCCAAGGCCTCCATCCATGACGCAATGCTTACTCCAGAAGCGTCGGCCGGTTTTGCTAGTCGCTTGTGGTTTACCTGGATGACTCCTTCGTTATCACTGGGTTATGCTCGGCCTCTCGAGGCCTCAGACTTGTACCAACTCCAGGATGATCGCTCGTCGACCCGGATTGCCAACGCCATTCTCACATCCTTCGAACGCCGGCGCAAAGAGGCGGAGGTATATAACGAACGACTGGCAAAAGGTGACGTCAGTCCTGGCCTCAAGAGTCTATGGTGGACAGTTCGCGGCGTCCGCGCAGAACGGGAGAAGGCCTGGAGGGAAATGGATGGCAAACGCAGAGCTAGTCTTGTTCTTGCCATGAATGACAGCGTGAAATGGTTCCTTTGGTCCGCTGGAATATTGAAGGTCATGGGCGACACTGCGCAAATCACCGGCCCACAAGTTGTAAAGGTTTGAGCTCCCATTCCCGACCATATACAATATATTTATCTTTGAGGTAGGCAATCATCAGCTTTGCCACCGAGTCGCATGCTGCCCACATCGCGGGTAAACCCATTCCTCCGGTCGGAACCGGTCGCAGTATGGCCTGCGGGGTTCTCTTGTGGGGTGGTCTTATCACCGCAATCTACTCTCGAGCACTGTCATTGTCTCCGCGTGCTCGCGTAGAGATGACAAATGGCAGACTGGTAAACCACGTCTCTACCGACGTGTCCCGGATCGACTTTTGTATGGGTTATTTCCATATGTCTTGGACTGCACCCATTCATCTTACTATCTGTCTCATCCTTCTTCTCATCAACCTCGGTCCGAGCGCGCTATCCGGATTTGCACTCCTCGTCGTTGTAATGCCGGCGAATACGATGGTAATGAAGCGTTTCTTCCGCGTGAGGATCAAGAGCATGGTCTGGACAGACAAGCGTTCCAAGTTGATCCAGGAGATGCTGAGCGGGATAAGAGTGATCAAGTTCTTTGCGTGGGAGATACCCTGTTTGAAGCGAGTTGCTGAATATCGCCAGGTTGAAATGGGGTATGATACTTTCTATCCGCTGATTACTCATACTGAGATTCTCTTTCAGACACATACGAAATTTACTTGTCCTTCGAGCTGCCCAGCATGCGCTTGCGTTCTCCATTCCTGTGCTAGCCAGCGTGCTCGCATTTGTCACTTACCCGTTGACTGGCCATTCATTGTCCGCGGCAAATATTTCTTTGCTTCCTACTTCTACCGGGCAAGCGCAAGAGAACTCAAGGTATGTCTTCCATATAGCACACCTTGAAGCTGATTCCATCACAGCGGCTCGGTACGTACTCACCTGAACTTTATTTTATCTGTTTATGCACCTATTGATCAATCTCAGATGCTATCCTACGAGGCTCTTTGTATGCGCACTTTTCGGAGTCGTTGTCAGGATTGACGACGATTTCTGCATATGGAGAAACGGATAGGTTCACGAGAGAGAACGTCGAACTTGTTGACGTCGAGAATCGGTGAGTTAGTACAATGGGCGAAGCATATAGAGCAAGCAGACCCGACCGGCCGAGTATCCTCTTCTCGCACACAGAGCTAACTCTACGGTCGCGGTAGACCCCCCATCTCCCCCTCTCCCTCTATCTGTTTCTCACCCACCACCACGCCTGCCCCCTCACCCACAACGTCCTCGCAACACCGACGCCGACTCGGTGACAACGGTGGTGCTAGCCAGACGGCGACGTGACGGACGACGATGACAACAAAGACGACGACGACCGGTGCGTGTCCACTACCTCCCTCTCTCTTTCCCTCGGACACCCTAGCACGCATCCACCCTCACCGACAACGTCCTCGCAACATCGACGACGACAACGACGACGACCGGTGCGTGACCACTCCCTCCCTCTCCCTCTCCCTCTCCCTCTCCCTCTCCCTCTCCCTCGCTCACCCTAGCCCGCATCCACCCTTCCCCACAACGTCCCCGCAACATCGACGACGACCGGTGCGTGTCCACTACCTCCCTCTCTCTCTTCTCTTAAATTTCTCTGTCTTTTTGCGATCAGAGCAGCCCTCAGGCCCTCGATCGCGCTTCAACCTCTCTGCTTTCTCTCACAAAGTCAGTTTGTTCATGCCCTCCATTGTCAACCTCAAGTTCAAGGTACACTAGTACCCGTCGTTCACACACTTGTCTCTCACTCACCCCGCAACGAGGGTAACAAATCCTTTGTCGCATTCTCTAATCTAGGCGACGCAGAGTCCCTCACAAAGACGTGGAAGGTTCGTTCCTTGACCCACTTTCCTCCAATCGCCCCTTTTTTCATCTAGCGCAGGTCTGTACTAAAGTGGCCAGCTGCCTCGAGCATGGTCAGCGTTTCGAGAACCTGAGTTGGCGTCTCTGGCATCTCCAGAACCTCATCGAAGGAAAAGGGCAGGTGAGCTTCCTCCTCTTTCCGTTCAACTCCTTAGTAACCTGACCCCTTGGCCCTAACTATCCCATAGGAGCATCGAGGAGCTTGGGGCTCCCGACTTTGAGCGTAATGCATCCACCGATCTCATTCGCCAGCGCGCGGCTGAACGAGAGCGCAGCCGTGAGGCCAGCCAGAACGCGAAACCCGGGACCATCAAGCGCATGCATGCAGTTCACCTTTTCCATCGACCAACCGACGCCTGCTACCCCCAACGCCGTCCAACAGTCTGATCTCAGACCGTCTGCGGAGTTCAGGGAAACCTCCACCCGACGTGGCCGACAGGCCACTCGCGCCCACGTCGCTGGCGACGAGTCCATCCATACCGATACAGACGCTTCTGCAGGCAGGAAGTGCAAGTGCCCAACGGACGACCAGCCCTTCCTTCGATTCCCGTCCCTTTTTTCTAGCGATTTCAGTCCATCTGCCCTCTTCTCTGTACTGCTTCCAACGCTATGAATTATGGGGAGGACGTTATCAACACTTCCTCTCGCGGTTTCAGTATCTTACGTCCGATGATCGAGCTTCCGCTCGACGAGATCCTCAGCAATGTCGATCCTAGCGATGACGATTCGCTGCTCAATTCAATGACAGTATCCCTCCCAATTTCGATGTCCTGATGCAAGAGCCCACCATCCCTGCTTTGCCCGTCGCGGAGTCGCAGCCTGTTCCCCATGACAACAACGAACCAGACCCTGCATCGCTTCCTCCTTCTGAGCCTGTCCAGGAGCCCCCTCCCCATACTATCTCCCCGGCCAAACTTGGCCCCAGCGGGGGAACACGGGCAAATGCCCCCGGCAGTCGCCCCAACCTTACGGTCAAGACCCAGAATGCCACCACACGGTCGTCTGGCCCGGGTGCCATAACCACAAGCGTCCATCCGGCGGTTCTTCACGGGAATGGTAATTCCGCTCCTGGCGGGGTCAAGGCCGAGTGCTCGAACTGCGGCGCCACGCACACACCCCGAAATCGGATGTCATTCGCAAGCGTTCGCTGTTACGCACTCTGACCGGATTCCCAGTGCATATTGGTTGACGATCACAAATCAGGTGGGGAAACCACTTTCTAGTGGTTATGATACAATAGCTCATTTGTCTGATTAGCGCTGGCTCGCTATCCGCTTGGACTTCCTCGGAGCGATCCTTACCTTTTTCAGTTGCCAGTATGGCAGTCGGTACTCGCTTCAATATATCGCCAGCACAGACCGGAGTGGTTCTATCATATATTCTGACGGTGCAACAGGTATGCCCACCAAATGAATTTCGTCAGACTCCTTGATGGGGCTAACGTCATTCGAGAGTTTCGGAGTCATGATTCGTCAAGTTGCGGAGGTGGAGAATAACATGAACTCTGTGGAACGAATTGTCCATTATGCCAACGAGGTCGAAAAAGAAGCTCCACATCGCGTCGAGTCTAGTGCAGCTCCTCCTTCGTGGCCCTCAGAAGGCCGAATTAACATGAAAGATGTTTTCATGAAGTATCGACTTGAGTTACCTCCTGTGCTGAAAGGTTTGAGCATGAAAATTTCTCCAGGGGAAAAGGTTGGAATTGTTGGCAGGTGCCTGTTTCTCTCTTGTACCGTGACTTCCTTTTATTGACGATGATTTTAGAACTGGAGCGGGAAAATCCTCAATTATGACTGCTCTATATCGACTTGTAGAACTTTCATCGGGAAGCATACAGATTGATGGTGTTGATATCTCGACCGTTGGGCTAGAACAGCTAAGAAAGGGGCTTGCGATCATTCCACAGGATGCTGTAAGCGTCACACCAGGAGACAATGATATAGGACTGACGTGACTTCTTCAGTTCCTTTGTGAAGTCATTCGACTCATCTCAATGTCACTGGGCTAATGGTTTTTTTAGTCTCTGGTACTCAGGTCTAATTTAGATCCATTTGGTTTGTACGACGATTCTCAACTCTGGGATACCCCCAAGCGGGTCGACACAGACGAGACACAGCCCCCTTCGCCTATCACAGTCACCGAAAGCGAGCAGACCACTTGTCTTTTTGACCTGGATATTCCAATTGATGGTGAGGGTAACACCCTGTCAGTCGGTCAGGTAGAGTTCATTCATTCATTCATTCTGCTCGTTATTGATAATTGTGCAGCGATCATTGGTATCCTTGGCACGAGCTCTGGTCCATGAAGCTAAAATTCTCATCTCAGATGAAGCAACGGGTACGATACTGCTATGTTCTCACACGACGATGATGCAAAAGCTCAAGTTCCGTATAGCATCCTCAGATCACGAAACCGACAGAAAGATACAAGATACGATCGCCATCGAGTTCAAGGAGCGTACAATTTTGTGCATCGCTCGTACTTTTCTCTTGCCTCAATCCTCTTTACTTTTGCTGACTATTAGTATGCAGATCGTTTGCGCACAATCATGTCGTACGACCGTATCTGTATTCTCGACGCTGGCATAATCGCTGTATGTATTCCTTTTTTCTCTACATTGAAGTGTCTGCTGAGACATGATTATAGGAATTCGACACCCCGGTAAACCTGTTCAACATTGAGGACGGAATCTTCCGCGGAATGTGCGACAGGTCATCCATTTCACTCGAGGATATCCTTTCTGTGCCGAAGCGCTAAATTCTAAGAAGTATGAGCCCTGAGGTATCTGGAAATAGAGTGTCAATCATTCGGAAATCCTTTGAAGATGACCTGTTGGAGATACCAGACATCACTTGATGCTTTTTTTCGATTCATTATACAGCTTAGAAACGTTCTTTTTTGGACTCCAGAGTACGATACTTTAGAGACTATTAGTATTCTCAACATTCATTTTGTATACCCGTTGATCAACTTGGAACTGTGCCAGTGAGATCGCGTCGAACAACGTTGCCCGCACAATAACGCTGGACCAAGGAGCCACTGCAAATTGTTTGATTGCCAACTTGGTCGTAACTTCGATCTGAAACTGGAAGACGGTATCGACTCGAGGAGATCCCGCTGACAACGATCAATCGGCAAACACCGCGCGTCGCCGGCAGGAACCTTGTTTACGTGCACGTGGTAGGATGATCTCTCGCATGACAATTTCCGTGGCTTACAACGAAGCTGACAGCCGTTTCGGCGGGCGAGTTGAGAGTGAGAAAGGCGGCGACGCCGCGACGGTGTTGATCGTGCGCGCAGTTTCAGCGCTTGGATCGATGCTGGTGCACTGGGCAAGCGAGGGGACTCGGGTTTGTTTACGTCTGGGAACCGTATTGGGCCTCGTCGATGCGATGCGCGAGCGCGCACTGGTGGGAAGACGGCGGCGCGTCGAACGCGTCGAGGTCGCCGGCTCAACTTCAGCACATGGGCTGCTGAGCGAGAATGACCTACAATGTAAACAAGGTAGAGTTGAATGGCAGGAGCGTTTCCACGCATAGACTATTATGACTGCAAGTACACGTGAGTAGGTGTCGCAACACACGGAAATGGCCATCTCCGACGTCTCTCAAACTACCTCTATGAAGCACACACAGAGTCCAAAGGGGAAGGGAAGGAGGGGGGGGGGGGGGGGGGCAAGTAAAAGGAGGATGGGGAGGGGCACGGACGACGTCGACGGGGCACGTCCCCGTCCCCGGAGTCTCTCTCCCGCTCCTGCACACACGCGGAACGCTATCTGGGGATCTAACGCAACAATGGCGCCGTCGTTAATACGTCGATTCGACCCATCCGCCCCCTCACTCTCCCTTCACACACGCCGAACGCGTTGTTTCGGGGTTCAACGCGGACCCAGGACGACATCATGCCCCTCCCTCCTTCTCCTTCTGCCTCCCCTGCCCCCTACCTCTCACTGGCAACCGCTCGCCATGCCACGACGACGACCCGTCCAGGTTCACAACCCTTCCCTCTCCCTCTCCCTCTGTTCGTTCGACGAGATCGTGGATACGGCAGCTCCTGGTCGAGCTCAATTTCTCCAGTTGTACGTGAACAAGGACCGCGAAGTTACCAAACGAATCGTCCAACACGCGGAGAAGCGTGGAATCAAGGGCTTGTTCATTACCGTTGACGCACCTCAGCTTGGGCGCCGCGAGAAGGACATGAGACAGAAGTTCGAAGCCGAAGACCCATCGCCCCGTAAGTTGTTAAGAAGAATTTCACGTTGTGTTCTCCATCCTTACTCCCTTGATAGTAACGAAGCTTTATACTCGAATTCGGTTCGTGCCCGTTGCTTGAAGATTGGTTCAGCGGTCGATTTGATCGCCCCCTACCGACGAACGCGGCAGCTGTACTGGATCGATGGGCAGCCGAGCCCGTCCAGCATGTCTTTTTCCCCGTGTCGATGTTCATTGCCATCGTCAAGGGATATCCTGTCTTGCGCAAGGTTACGCAGGCGTTCATATGACAGTGCATTGATCGTGAGTTTCTCACTTTCCTCTCTGCAATTATTTCCTCTTTTGACATCGACGAACCCACATTAGGACTCTGACACCGCGGTACATAGATCTCATCGACGTGGAGCAGGAGCTCTTTGAGTCACCGTAGCGCGTACGTCTCCAGCCCTCGGTTTGTACCTTCGCGATCTCGCATGACTGAGCGTACAGGAACGAGTGATTTATAACAAGGAAGTTCAAACTTCCGCCATTAAGCCCGAAACGCCTCCCATCTCAGAAGAAGACATCCGGCAACAGATAATACGTGAACGCGAACGCGAACGTGAGCTGGAAGCGGAGCGCATCGCTCGGGAAAAGGAGCTAGAAGAAGAGAGCGTACAACTGGAGAAAGAGATAGGGCAAGAAACCCGAGGTTGGGTGCGCGCGTTCGAGCAACACGACTGTTTACTCACTCGAAGTTTTTTTTTTTTTTGTCAGACCTGACGGAGGAGGAACGCGCAATATCGTGACTGCACCCGAGTTCCTCGATTTCGTCGAGCAGTCGTCAAAGATCGTCCAGCGAGCACTGAACGACGGGTATGATTACATTCGTGATTACACTGTCGGCACGGAAACGAATGGGTAAGCGCGCAACCTTCCGGGGTTCCAGGGTAGTGACCATCGCCTTGTAGCGATGATTCGGAAGGCAAACGAGTCAAGCGTATCTGCGCATTCTACGACGAACGCTATGGGAAGAACCGTTCCATTACAGATGTCGACTGGTCACCCAAGGTCAAAAATTTCGTGCGAGCGTCGAGTCCTGCTTCTGACTTGATTACAGTATCCCGAGCTCAGTATGGCTTCGTACAACAAGAACCCGGCTGCGCTAAACGAGGCTGATGGCATTGTAGCGGTCTGGAACCTGCATCTGCTCGAGAGACCAGAGTTTGTGTTTCACAGCCTGTCACACATTTGAGTTACTTACCGATGACTTTTTCCGTAGAGAAATAAAGGTAGTGGGGCAGCACTATGTGCGTACGATGATCCCTGTATTGGGTGGTTTTGTTGCTAACTTTGTCTGTTCGCAGGACGAACGACGAAAAATAAAAAGGTCGGGCAAGCCCTGCAATCGCCCGTCCGAGCTCGTCCATGATGCTTTCCAGCCCAGATCGTCATCTACCGATACGCATGTTGAAATCATGGTGAAATGGTGATGATGATCAGCCTGGGAGTCCAGGCGATGTGTCGGTCACAATTCTTCTTACCTCCCGAGCTCAGCTTAGCATGAGGTATGTATGCTATTCTTGTATCGCCAGGATTCTGACATCTCGGCGGAGCGCCGACATTTCCCGCTCTACGGATCACGAAACGGCAGTCCATTTGACCTTTGTCATTGATTTGTGTGGAGGTTCATAATCCTGAATAGGGAGACTTCTGAAGTGTATGGCACACGTTAGTCTGGTTGATCGATCATCTACCATGACAAGCCAGGCGGGATAGTATGGGGTTACAAATGGCAAGCCGCATTGGGAATTCTAACAGGTTTGGGGGCATGGGTATAAAAGTTGGCCCGGGGCTTCTCTCTCTCTCCCTCCTCAAGCACCACGTCGCGCTTTTTGAAGAGCTTCGTTCCTAAGAGGGAGAGTGGAAACTCAGCTTCTAGTGTCGTCGGGGCGCTCAAGGGTCTCACATGGATCCAGGGTGCTCAGTTTGTCTCAGGGTGAGCCCTCTTTGTGCTCGTGGTTCTCTTGCTGTCCTCAGATGTTCGTTAATGGCTGCTTGTTATCAGGTGTCTCGCATGGACCTGTGACGCGTTTGATTTCTTCAGCGTGGCTCTCGGTCTCCCGTTGCTTGCAGAACAGTTCAACAAGTCAACGACAGATATAGTACGTTCACTATGGAATTCACACCTGGTCTTCCGCTCATCATCATCTACTCAGACGACCGCAATCACCCTCACTCTGTTGTTCCGGTCGTTTGGTGCAGTCAGTTTCTCGCAACTCGTCTCGTCAATCCTTACCCTTACCATAATACGTCGCCGACGCAGGTCGTCTTCGGAATCTTATCAGATCGTTTCGGCCGCAGATTAAGCAAAAGCACCATGTGGATTATTGATATATAGCCCCTCACAGCCAACATGCTATTATGCTGTGTATTTTCTCTTTCGACCGGCTTCGTTCAAACGTTCCACCAGTTCTTGGCCGTCCGTTCGCTTTCGGTGTTGCGATGGGTGGCATCTGGGGCCTCGCGGCCTCTACCGCTCCCGAAAACCTTCCAGTCGAGCTCCGCGGTCTCGGAAGCGGCATCGTTCAGCAGGGTTACGCCGCAGGTTATCTTATGTCTGCCGTCGTCAACATCACGGTCGTTCCCCACATCCCGCACTCGTGGCGCGCCATGTTTCGGACCGGGTCGTCCATGCTCTTCACTGCCGCCGTTCTGCGTGCCCTCCTGCCTGGATCTGCCGTGTTCTTGCGTGCAAAGGAGGCGCAAAAGGCGACGGTCAGTTCGGGAAACAAGACCGAGATCTTCTTGAAGGAAGCGAAGCAGATGCTCAAGACTCATTGGATGTTGTGCATATACGCTATTCTGCTCTTGGCTGGTGCGTCATTTGGTCCTCGCGCGTCGATTCAGCGATGATGTTTATTGTCTTATCGTAGGATTCAACTTCTTGTCTCATGGTTCCCAGGTGAGATCGTGGTAGCTCTTGGAGAATCATTTGGTCATCGCTGATCGAAACATTCGTT
>JBBPPC010000271.1:0-24878 GCA_038091775.1 Leccinum olivaceopallidum | reverse complement strand
TAGTTCGTCGTCGCCGCCTCCGGGTCAGGACTGTTCGGGAAACACAGAACGACGAGCATAGTGGACATAAACGTGACCGCAATGACCGCGATCGAAGCGCCCTGACTCGCCACATCAGCGTCTCCGACGTCCATAACGCAAGCAGAAAGCTCACCAGTGGGTCGAGAGAGAACGGGCCTGACTTGAAATCGTTCTCGAATACGAACCTCGATATATTCGGCACCATGTACATGTACGCCACGTACGGCGCCATCACTGAGATCGTGAACGCAGCGTCAATCGCGGTCGAGCTCAACAACGCTAATAATCCGACGAGTGCGAATAGGCAAGCGAATAAGACCGCGTGCCGGTGTAAGCGTTCATTCGGTAAAGCGACCTCGACATGGGGAGGACGCCGTCTCTCGAGAATGCAAAGATCTGGCGGGAGGCCCCAAGGAGATGCAAGGAGCCCATCATGTACCTGAGAGCGGTGTGGGAACTGAGATGAGAAAGGGCGGGGGACATACTGTGCAATGATAATGAAAGACAACAGGACAAGTGACCATGACTCGGACTGTCCAAAGGAATTTAGAAATATCTGAGCCATTGGCTGGTCGACAGGGCTATCAATCAATTTGGAGAGGTCCGGTCCAGGGTCACGTTGATGACTGTACATCTTAGATGTGCCGTGTATGCGTAGACAGTCATGGATTCACCCCATCCCAGTGTCCTGCAATCGCAATGGCACTGACCATTACGATATTGACATTGGTTCGAGCACGAAATCAAGGGGAAGACTTACAATTCCCCAAGAGGGCAGCGGTGGCAGCGTTGGATGACTCTTCACTGATGTGTATCACCGCTCCATAACCAGCCGTAAATGAATGATAATAAGAATTTAGTCAAGCACGGGAAAAGAAACTCACAAATCGTCCACAACGGAGCCAGCAAACCCAGAAAAAATGAAAATCCGTCCGGCCATCCAGAAACTGAAACTACAACGTTCAGTACAGATCCAGATGTCAATCCTGGCGCTCACGATTCGTGAAATTCCCAAACACATAGGAGGCCGAATTGAATTCTTCAACTCTTTGGGAGTCGTGATTGGTAGAGCGATGATGACCACTAGGCACAGTCTGTTGAGGTTTCAGTTTCAGGTCACCCCCACCATCCACGTAGGAATAAAACTCGGAATTGCAGGATGTTAGCGATCACGTAAACTGTCTGCAGCCTCGCAAGCACCCTGGTACCCAGACTACAAATAACTGCTTGACTGAGAATGACTACGGCGTAGATCCCACTGTCGTGCAGCGGTTTACGACGAGTTTCGAGTGTAACTGATAATGAGACTCACTAGGCTTGGTTGTTTGTAATATTGAATTGCCCGTTGGAACCCATATTCACTGCGGCGACGATCTGAGCAGTGCATCCCCAGTTGATCGAAGCTGCATACATTTTTATTAGAGAAATCTTTCACAGGAGGCAATGTTAAAACGGTTTCGATCCATACCTATTCCACTGACTGTGCCAATCGTATTCGCGTCTAAATCGAGTTGTCTGACCAATAGCCAAAGACGAATATTACGTGTCTCGACTTACACCCGACGAGCCAACACAAGATGTTGCGATACCGTGGAGAGGATAGGATGTACGCCAGATAGTACAACTGTGGGACGCAGTATTTATACCTGTTCCTGTCAATGTAGAAGCAAGGCACGCACCCCTCCTGACGTCGGGGCTGACGACGCCAGTTCGCCCAAGGCCATCCCAATGCAGAGAATTAAACACGACCCTGAAGTCACAGTAGAGGATGTCAGAAACACGCATACATGGAACAAAAAAGTACGCAACATACGCCCCACACCATTGATACAGAACCTATGTACTTTTTTGCGTGTAAATCACCCGGATTTCCCTAGTAGGTTTTCGGACTCGCGTTTAGTATCATGGGGCTTTTACCATCCATAGCGTGATGCTACACATTTCCTGTATTCAACCTTTGTGCGCAGATCCGTACTTTCCAGTTCGGTCTCTAATGGAGGGCCTATCACTCACCTCGAGGGAATTGAAGGCCCCACGGCAACAAGACTTCGTTGGATCAGCGGGATGGGAAGGTACTTAGCACTCATGCTGTGCTGTTATGATATATTTTACACAGAAGCGGCTATTGCCGGTCAGTTGGGTGATGCACTTTCCCGCGGGATTTTAGGTGCGGAGAAACCGCCGTGACCTTGTCAAGCAAGGTAATCAGCGTGCAAGATCGCTCCTTCCGCAGTACACATCAGTGAGTCGATCATTTAGCAATGCATCTACTCCTATTCATCCTTCCTTAGATACGTTCTACCCCCCACAGCGTACTTGTTCAACTGTCAACGCACCTTGAGACACCTTCGTATGGTGCACGCAGAGCAGCGTAAGTGTGTCCTTGGCGCTGTGCTGTGTGTACTCTGTTGGCCTTAGGGATAGTACAAGTCGTACGACTCATCACATTGTCAAATGGTGCAGATGAACTAACGAATTCTGCTAAGGTATGTACTAACCCGCGCGATGTGCCAAGTTAATATCGGTGACGGTAATATCAAGAAGTCCAGCTCGATACATCCTCGTGTAGGGGTACAAGAAGACTACACATCGCCGTATTATATGGTTTGGGACCTCACGGAGAAGCATCCAGCGCGTTAGAAAAGGTGTTTCGATTCTCGCAAGATCGCGAGATCCGCAATTCCTGAGTAAGTCGATTTAATGCGCCGGCTGCGTGTGTTAGTAAGCGATTCTGTCTAGAGCTTCGGGATCGATATTCGGACACGACCTGGGCCAGTGATTGATTCAAGAGGCAGTCGAGCGACCATCCGCGACATGCCTCGCGAATTCATCAATATCGCCATCGGCGATCAAAAACTGTAAGCAGAAGCTTTCCAGTATACGACGAGCTGCGGTCTGCTACTACTACTCTAGGTGTCTTGTGTGTGAAAAGAATACGATGATCGGGAGATATACTTACTGCAAAGAAGTCCGAAAAATAACCATGAGATAAACACGAATGCATGCTATTTAACGATAGGCTCAAAATCGATGAGACTGCATCGCATTCAACGATAATCCGGGGACTTCACGCTCTAGCTTAAATCCTAGCCACTATCGGGAAAGAATCAATGATATAGCCTTCACCCCGCTTATCCACGTTCTGCTTAGGTTTAGAAAGAACAATGTATAATGGTAAAACCAGCCCTAGTTTAAAATTGCGGGTCTCATACATTCTCGTGTTACAAAAAAATAAAGCATACGTAGTACAAACATGTTGCGACATTCAATAAGTAGAGTCCGTGACCACGTAATACAACAAGGATTTCAAGCGCAATACACCTGTATGTTTCTTGAAGATTAGATCATCATCAAAATACTTGTTCAGGGCTTCTACCTCCCGACGAAGTGGACCCTGGGGAACTGGACCCTGTGGAACTGGACACCGGGGAACCGGATATACATGAAAGGGGGGATGAAGCGAGACAGCTAACCTCGAGCTCTTTGACTGGGCTCTTTGGTTGCTTTGTGATGGCAGAGGCAGAAGACAGGCCCCCCAACCATCCACACACATTATCGTCAAACCGATTGATCGAGCAATCAAGCAAAAAAAGATATTCTGGTGAGACTCGGCAGTAGTCCAACACGGTATATAATGCGTTGTAATACAGACCACAGCAGTCTGCGCGACCTTCTGACGCGCAGAGTATGCGTACAAATAGATGTAAACGAGAGCGAGGAGGAAGTGGAGAAAATATAAGTAATAAACGAGTGATCACGAGCCTCTCATGCCGCGAGAAACAAAACATAGATGTTACAGACATCTTGCGCGAATAATAAGTTAGTCCGTTGTTAAGTGATACAAACGAACTTTCGAAATGTGCGGTACACCAATGTACGAATGTTCCCTATAAAATAAATCATGTCACCAAACGATGAAAAATCATGTCGGAACTCACTGCAAACCTCAACTCATTAATGTTGGAGTCGAAATCACAGTCATAAAACGAGGCCACCATCAAGATTGTAGTATTCCTGATGGAAGCGAGCGATTGTTTCCCTCGTCAAGTACTGAGCGGCCTCGTCCTCCACTTCATCGATGACTTTCTGCAACTCAAGAACTTGAAGGACAAGTTCGCGCTTTCTCAGGATGGCGTGATACCATGTCCTGACTTTCTGCCGTCGAGAGACAGGTTCACTTGGTGAAGTGAACTACCAACATATGTTAGCGATGTGGAAGTAACAAACAAAGAGTCAGACCTTTATTTGGTGTGCCCGTTCGATGTTGGCACAAAAATCCTCCCGCTGGGCACATCCAGGGCTTCCACTTCCTGAGGAACTGGACGCTGAGGAACTGGATATGCTTGAAAGGGGGGGTGGGCTGCCAGCCTCATGTAAGCTCTGCAGTTGCTTGGTGGCAAGCATAGGTAGACGAGGGGGGTATGCGGGGACCCCATCTTCTGGAAGCATGATGAATACACCACGCTCAGATTGGCAGTGGAATTCTGCCATGACCGTTCTCTTTAGCGAGGCGTTGAGTCTGTCACAGTGTTTATATTACAAAATGCGGAGTTTGCTGAGCCTGCGGAGTACCCAGAGGACCTCGGTCACCGTTGATCCTTGTGGCATTTTCGTCCTCAAAGGACCAAGATATTGGAGACTAACTTATCTTTGAATGGTCATCGGAATCAATTCGGACATATGAATTGCGTAGCTTATCTGGGTAGAAGCTTGCTGGTCGACACAACTCCCTGATTAGTGGCACGGGTCCCTGCATACGTTTGTGACACCAGAACATCGACCAAGTAGCCTGCTTGGCAGGGGACCGGCCATACATTGTATTCAGAAAGTATATCACTATTGACATTACTGACGTAAATGACGTCGACCATACTCAGCAACGCTATCCTTGTAAGGGAGATGAGCGGGGCGCGAGGAGAAATCCTCGTACCCATGCAAGCAAGCCTGCAGTTGCTCTCCACTTCCCTGGACAATCCGAACACACGGATCATCCTGCTTAACATCCCCTACGACGCCAGATAGATAAGAAAGAAAGTCGACGTGACGATTGACCTTTTTGATAACGGAGTCGTGCGCAGTGAAATGGTCGGGCGGTTTCGCGTATTGAATGAAGGGTACACGGGTCTTGTTCGCTTGCGCAACGTGGAAAGTGAGAAGTTCTTCGATCTACTTCAGTGGTAAGTAAAAAAAATCAAACGCAGTTAGAGTCACTCACCCAACCAAGGACTTGACCGACTTGACGAGGCGACGCAGTGTGCACGGGGGCCCAGCTGCGATGGCCATCGCTACTCCTTACATCCTCTATAAAGCCGAACCAGCCCTGGTACGCAGGGTCGTACAAGGCCCGTTGCACACAGTCTCTAAGGGTAGAGTTTCCGAACCATCCGAGCCCTGATAACTGGGTTGACGACTCGGAGTTCGGCAAACTTGAAGTCGAGATAGACGGATGTTCATGAAGAAGACCCCATCCGTTCGAGTGGTCTTCGAGGAGATTTGATAGCTTCAAACGGAAGTCTGTCGTGAATTCTTCAAACGGTGGAAGAAGACCGGGAACTTGTGAGTCGTGATCAGTAGAAGGGAGGACAATGAAGGCTGCTCTTCATCAGCAAATCAAGAGGAAGCTGTCCAGTACTGTCCAGTACTGGACAGCTTCATAGTGCTCATAGTGAGGGTCCAACTTGACAGTGCTTTCATAGCACTGTCATAGTGTCTCATAGTATTGTTATAAGTGATAGACTACCATACTGCTCTTCACATGTTTGTGAAAATATCATTGTTTTCCTATGATATTGATCACTCTGATGCCTGTCACACCACATTCTCGAAATGAAAGACTATAGATATCTATCACTCCCTTCTTGAATTTCAAAATCTCAAAGTCTATCATTTGTATGCCAAAATCTGATAGATTGTCAGAGTGTTAAGCCCATGGCAAGTATTGTCACATCTGAAAGTCTAATAGATTCTCAGAGTGTTAAGCCCTTGGCAAGTATTGTCACATCCGAAAGGCTAATAGATTCTCAGAGTATTTGATGTCTATGCTCTTCTAGCTGGCTCAGCTCTGTCAGGGCTTTGTTCAAGATAACATTATTAATTCCAGCAAGCTCAACACAGTTTGAATTCACTGTGACATGGTCCTATTACTACTACCACACCGGAATAAAGTTATTCACATCAATGACCGTGACATGTGAAATACTGGCACACAGTAGCCAACAATCTAGTCAGTCAATTTGAACTCCATAATCTTCTTCATTGCTTGTATTCCCATCATCAGAGTCAACGAGACCTCCACCTCCACCAGCACTGGTGTTACAATCCCGACATCAGCATCCGAGTCAGAACAAAGAAAATAAAAACAAGACTCGACTTACATGCCAGTGCGAGCGATCTCACGACACATCTGATCCAACTTATCACAATGTATATCATCCGACTCAAGCTTTGTGACGAGCTCATTATACTTGCGCCACTTCAGACGGTATATGTCACCAGTAAAGTGGGGGAATTTCGGCTTGCCATTCATTTGATATCCATCAAGGATGCACCGTATCTAGTACAATAACGTGAGTAGGAGAGAAAGTCAAACGCCGGGACATACCGCAGTAACAACGAAGGTCAGTGTATTGTTTGGGATGCGTGTCCCAAATTCAGCTCGACGAAGATTGCCAATGCGAGTCTCACGACTGAAAAAGAAAACATGAATGAGCTCGCGAATCGCCGGGTGTCCAAAATTGTTTGTATGGCCCTGTAGGGGAATAAAAAATAAGTGAAGAAAGCCCGTAGTAAAACGGAAGAATACCTGGTCATCTTTCCCGCCGTGCGCAAACACCGACTTCCGGATTAGATCTTCGGCAGCGCGTTTGACAAATTGGCGCGTCTCGGCCTTCGAGAGTTGGCTACCTGGTGGTGGGAACAAATCATAGTGTGCACGAACGGAGCTAGCTGCTGCCTTTTTTAACTCGCCGCGCCACGAAGCAAGATCTTCGAAGAGCTAAACAAGGAATCAGCAATGTGTGCAGTTGGCATCAGGATGCGTACTAATTTGCACATGAATTTCCTATACTTAGGGTACCGTCGCTTCTCGACAGTTCGTTTTTCTCGTCTCCATTTTTGTACCGTCATGTCGATCACGTCAGAAATGAAACCATTTACCGCTGACCTATTTTGTGGCCAAGGCTCACGAACCGCGGCATACGTACGAACCTCAACCTTGCACTCCTCGAGGAAGTCTTTCCATTTTGCTGGATAGAAGCTGAGTTGGCTCGGGTCTTTGGAACGGGTTGGCTTCCCGGTCTTCGAGTGACGTCGGTGTCGAGAGGGAATGTCACTACCACTTTCGTCTGGCTCCGTCTGCGGCTGTAAACGACGCAGTCTTGCCGGCGACGGAGGTCGAGGTCGACGGTTCTTCCTGTAGTGAGCATCGAGGACATTGACATCCTGATACATAGATAAAATTGCAAGTTTTGCGTTTGAATCTTGACTTACCTCGTTTGCCACGTCACGCGAGACTGGCAGGCGTTCACGCCGGGATCGAGTTTCTCGACCGGGTATATCCTGTATTCAAATGAGCATCAGAACGGAGGGTGGGACCGTACGCACCATATCGCCCTCGACCTCGTCCACCTTGTCCACCTCGTCCTCGTCGTCCTCGTCCTCTTCCTCGTCCTCGTCCTCTTCCTCGTCCTCGTCCTCTTCCTCATCCGCCTTGTCCTCCTCGTCCTCCTCGTCCTCCTCGTCCTCGTCCTTGTCGTTACCGTCGTTAAATGATTTGACCCCTCCGAAGTTTTCTTCGTCCTCTTCGCCATCGTCCTCTTCGGTGTCGTCCTCATCCCCGGGTAAGCACTCCTCATCGTTGGTGCGCGGGTCCTTAGCGTCCCCACGGGACACCTTGCTAGCTTTGCGATTGGTGGAACCTGTCTTTGCACGCTCCAACAGCTGGCGATTTCGTGCATCCTCGATTAACTTCAGTCCTCTTTTAAAGCTGGGTATTACCAGGGGCTGAGCAACCGAACCGTCCGAATCATCATTTGTTGGCTGTCCGCAATGTCAGAATCTTGAGTACTCGATGCTGTGAGCGCGTCAACTCACAAGTTTCAACCCAAACCTTGAGTCGCGTGCAAGGCGTTCCGAGTCGGTGACAGTCGGAGATTGAGGCTGGTGATCTCTGGACTGTCGTTGCTGTTGGAATAGCAATCAAGTCGGGGGCCACAGACTCACAGTATGTTTGCTTCGTCGCTTGCGCCCGGGACTTTTGGGTGCCATCGGATTGACGGCTTCGCCCGAATCAGCAAATTGGTCGGACTTCTTTGAAAGCGCAGTTGCGATAGCGTCGCCCACTCTCCTAAGTTGCTCTCCGGCGCCCCCCGAGCCCTTTCCATTCCGTCGACTTCGACGAACTGGGCTGTCTGGCCTTGACCTTTTGGAGGGACCAGTAGCTCCCACGCTGGACCCGCGCCGTTTGGTGGACTTCGCCATTGGCGACGGGAATGAGAGACGGGCACGGTTGCGGATTGAACATACATGCTTATATACCCTCGAAATTGTATTGTACAAACGCCGCGCGTGATTTGTACGTGTATTTAGGTATTAAAAAAGTATTGCGTCCGACAATGTTACCTAACGATCGGACGAATTCGAGCCGACAATGACATCTACGTTGTACCGTGTTTTCTTCGCCGAGACGGTCGAACTCAAGGTTGAGAACGACGGCGTCTGCCTCTTCCGCGATTCATCGGGGTGGGTTTCGGGAGGATTACCAGTATCCACCAAGGGGGTTTCAGGCGGGATGTAGCTGCGTATGAGCTCGCAGATTCTTTGGTGAGAGAGCACCTTAGGCTCGTCGGGCTCGGGGTGCTCGGACGGTGTCCGGTGCTGATTAAGCTGGTTGATCTTGTCATCCCTGCGATCGTCCTCGATTTTGACTAACTTCTTCCACTCGCGCGCTAGTGGCTTCAGATTGTCGAAATACGGCGTAAATTGTTCTTCGATTATGTTGTTAGGAGCGTGAATGAAGGAGCTTTTCGCGTCTCTAGCGAGGACCAATCCACCATTTTGCAACGCCGCCTCACCCCACCTGGTGATGATCGAGGTATTATCGTCAAGTGGGACATCATGTGCGCCATCGGGTCCAGTGTGGAGGACACAAATCCAAATGAACACATAAAAAAAGGACTCGAGGTCGTCCTCAACCTCGTGCAGAATTTCTACATCATCTCTGACGGAAGCAGCCTGTCGCAAAACGGCCAGGGACACAAACGGCAATGTTCCCTATTGTGAAGTTTTAGTCATGCGCTGCACACGTATTTCATTCGATTTCCTACCGTTCCCTTGGGGTACTGGGCCATCCTGCCATCCATGCGGATGGCATAATCGAAATCGATGAGCACTACCGATCTACAGTCGCGATTCGAACGTCGAAAAATCAGGTTGTTTGGACTGACGTCCCGGTGAAGGACACGTTTTTCCTTGACAAGCCGTTCGTGAACTAGGCGCTCATTCAGTAATAGCACAACCACTAGCCTACAATGGACGCACTCTCAAGCCCCTCTATCAAGCCAAGAAGAAGTTCCCTCTGCGACTTGAACGAAGATAGCGGGCTACCAACCGGAGCCATTAAGAGTCGACGGTGGACACGGGTCACATAGCGTGGCGCCACGTTTGGATCCCATGCATCAGGTCTGTTACGCCGTGTGGTGTCGTCTTTTCCTTCGTACTTGACCGTCCAAGCCTTGAACAGTCTGGGGACGCCTTCCATACCAGAGATGTGACTAAGAATAGATTGCTCGTGGCCGAGCAAATCAACCTCCAACCAACTATCTTTGATGACGTAGTCGTACTCGTCATTTTCCATATTAGCGAGCGGGGGGGGAGCGTCCTGTGGGCGAACGTGAAAGGCGTTGGTGCAGCGCCCGATGAATCCGTTGCTTGTCCAGAGGATTGAGATGATGTCGTAAGTACAACCTTCAATTTCGATAGTGCCCGCAGGCGAAGAGGAGGGCTGTCGGACATGGTGTGAATCGATGATTCTGACCGTGGGGTCGAAGCCAAGAATGGCTGGGTTGGCGTGAGCAAAAGCGTAAACGATTCGACATGTCTCGGATACGTTCGTATGTAATTTGATGGGGGGGGAGATGACGACGCCAGAACGGTCGAATAGGTGGATCCGCAAATCGTCACGGGCTAGAGAAAAAGCGAGGACGTAGCGTCGCCATGGTTGCGAACATAGTAGAATATACGCCTTTGTATTAAGGGAGCTGATCAGAGTCTTGTTTTGCTTGAGGTCGGAGGAAGTCAATTCGCCGATTGCCTTGAGGTTACCCCAAGTGATAGGGTCGAGACGGTCGCCCTGACATTCGAGAAGGACAACGTCTGGTTTTCGATCCCACTGGACTTGTCCCTCTTCCGACGGTACGCGCTTCGTAGAGAAGAAGCTGTACCAGCAACGACCGTGATCGATGGTCTTGTCCGGGAACCGAGATGTAGTCTTGGACTTTCGTAACGCTAACGCCGCAGCTATTGCATTCAGGAGCGAAGCCCACTGGGTCTCGTGCATGGTCGTTTTGATCTTCTCTTTAGGAGTCTTGGAGGATGAGTCCTTGTATTTGATAGACCCCGGGCCCGCAGATTCCGCGGCATCCGTATCTGTATCGCGGTGCTGAGAAGGGAATTGTTGCTCGTTCTGGTGAGCTGTAGTAGTGCCGGTAGTGTGCGACACAGCGGGCAGCTTTGGGCGCAGGAACTGCTCCATTATCGCGCCTTCGGGTGCGGTGTCAATTCACTGGTAGCTTTAGTGCAAGATCTGCACTCGCACCTTCGACTGCCATGTCGGCTTTCCCAAGCCGAAACCCCTTTACGTTCCACATCCGTTTCTTGGTGCTATACAAAGTTTTCGAGGGGTATGGCGGCCTCTTTTTCTTCGGCGCCACTGGCGCTTGGACCTGTACCGGTTTGCGGGGGCGCAGATTGCGCTTAGGTCGTGTTGTACTGGTAGTATCAGGTCGAGGGGGTGGTGTCGGAATTACATCTTCCGTGTTCAGCTTCAAGTCGGAGAGCAATTCCTCATATTTGTGATTGAGTTCCTTTGGAGTGACTTGTAACGAAGGGAAAAGCCTGGCGATGATAGATTTGGAAGATTTAATATTCAAGCTACCTTCGTCTAAAGAACGATCGGCCAGCTCTCGGTCGAGGATCTTGTCCATTGATGGAACGATCCTGCCGTTGGGAGGGGTCGCAGCTGAGCTGATTTTCGACAAAAAGTCAGAGTGCCTCGACATATCTTGGTAGCCTTGGTAGTATTCTCCGAGCCTACTTCTAGTTGAAACTCAGATGTGACATTAGACAAACGCCACGTGTAACGAGTCGAGTTAATGTGAAGCATTTGAAGTACTACGTAGTTCGAATTCGGAGGTTTACATAGCAGCCTACAACGAATATGCACCACATCTAAACGACGAGTAAACATATCGCAACGAATCCTCCCACTCCGACACTGCGAACTGGTGACCGCACCGCGACGTCGAGCTCACGAAATACCGGGATGGTCGGAGTCGGATTCGCGGACTCGGACCCTGGACGCCGCAGTCGTTCACCCTTGGGTATAGCCGCATCTTGCACACGCGTTCGTCCCGGATGAGGTAGGGTACTTTGCCAGGCAGGACCTACATACCTCGCATTGATACGGTCAAGGGTGTATCAACTAAGTATACGCACCCGGAATGAATTGAAGAATGGTCCTGGGGACGGTGTCGCCGAGTTTTGGGGCCCACCGATGGATGAGCACATTACAGTTCTGCCGAAGGAGGGCAATGCGGGGTAGTCGCAACGGGAGTAGGAACGGTGGTAGTGGAGATCAGAGAGACGTTGATGGGGATTGTATGATTACGATGCAAAACGAAAACAACGAAACGATGATGGGAGGAGGGGTACTTGCGGCGAAAGATGGACGCAAGCGTACGTGATCAAGAGGGGGGGAAAGGTGGGTGGATGATGGAGAAGAATGACGAAATGCTGAGAGGATAGCAATGTTGCGCTGCGAATCCGAAGTGACTATGATCTGAGGATGATCGACAAAACGACAGAAAGACAACACCAGACGACAAGCAACTTGCATGAGGGCAGGCGTAAGCCAATTGCAGTAGAACATAAACGAGTGATGGGTAAGCGTGGCATTGACGAGGGGATTCTTGTTGCATAATAAAGAGTTAATGCGTGTTCGTGATGATACGATAGGATGCGTCGGGGGAATGTAAGGTGTCCATGAATATGCGATGGGGAATAGTTTTCTAGATCGTCGCGGGAAAAAGAAAATGGGCTAGGATGCCGCAGCCGGCAGCTATTGGTCGTCTTCCACGCCGGATACGTCGTTCTCGGCTGCAGCCTCCAGGCGTTCTCGGGCGCGACACAAGGCTCTCAGTTTTGGCAGATCGTCCTGCAAGGAAACCTGCATGCTTTCCTCCCAACGCTCAAGCGCCCACTCGCGTACCCAGATGCTGACCTACACGAAATTTGGGTAAAACGCTCATCTAAGTTGTAATTGCTTACCTTCAGGAAGCGCTTTCCCGCGTACTTTCTGTGGAACGACTCGCGTCGTACCAGTTTTAGTATGTAGTTCAGCATCAGGTTGGCGGTAGGAAGCAGGGAGCTCTCGGCGTAAGAGGAGTAGTGCGCCAAATTGGTGTTCTGTCAAAGGAATCAAACGACGCTCAAAGAACTAGGGTCGTGTACGTACCCATTTATAGTTACCGAGGATCAGTCTGGCCAGCCAGATAGATGCAGCAGCCATCGGCGACGGAGTGGTAGCCAAGAGTCGCCATTCGAGTGCGCCGACCTCCATGAGGTACTTGCCGATGGTTCGAGCCTTGACGTCGTAGTCGTCTGCCTTGCTGATGCGGCGGAGGAAGTGCATCGGGTTAGGGAAGGACAAATTCCAGTCGATCGTCTTGAGCACGTAGCGCTCAGCAAGGAGGATCTCCGACTCGGTGTACGAGGAGTCGCCGCAGTGGAGAAAATGAGAGACGGAAGGGGTCACGATTTCCTCCACCTTTGAGGAGATAAAAAGACGACGAGTTGAAGCTTGGCGAGCGACACGACGCGGGTGGACAGGAAACGATCGATAATGTTGACACACAGGAAGAATGTCTCGGGGAAGAGGCAGAAGCGAGCATGCACCTGGACGAGCCAGTCAAGCAGGATGCCTCGCATGGACCAGGCCAACTCTTTTTGGCTCGACATATAATCGGGGTTAGGGAGGGTAGCGAGCTGAAGAATCTGGTGAGTGGACGGACTACGAGCGGAATGTGTGGTGGAGAAATACCTCGACGTGCTTCATGTAGTCGAAAATCTCGTTTGACGTACTCACTGACCATCAAGGGATCGTCGGCGTCCTCAGCGTCGAGATCATCCCATCCATCGCCGTTTGGATCAGCCTCTGTCTCACTGTCGATGTGGATATCGAGCGAGGGGGCAAGCCGGACCCCGTTTTCGTCCTGGTCGATAAAGAGCTTTGCCTCGTCGGGTAGGTCTGAGGAAGTTCGCCGCTTCTTAAATACCCGATTGTCATCCTCTTCGCGGACGTCAGCTTTAACGTTCAAGTGGGAAGTGGTCCGCTTGGACAAGTCAGCTCGCTGTACCTCGTGCTTGATCACGTGGGAGGTGGTAGCAATGGGGAGACGATGACCAGCTTGGGCGGCTTTGCGTGGGGCAGATATTAAACGGGATCGACAATCATGGCGTCATCAGCGTGCACGGGAACGCACTCCACGTCCTCCTTTACGTCGGCTAGTGGTCGCACTTGGGGCTGGGGTGCAGTATTGACGGATCCCGTACTCGTAATTGTCGTCCTCTGAGCAGGTGGCAACCTGGGGAACGCTCTTTGTGTCACCTCTGAGGATCCTGGAAGCGCGTTTCTGGCGGGTGGGGCCAATATGGGATGCGGTGGAGCAGACCGTCTGTGGCGGCGCGGAGGGGAGGTGTTGCGAAAGCGGTCGCTGAGGTCAGTGGAGCGGTTCTGCTCCTGCAAGATGAGGTCCTTGACGATGATGGCCCAGACGGTCAGCCGTGCCTCTCGTAGCCTGCCTTGAGTGCTCGGTCCTCCTCTTCGGTGAACGGACGGCGCTTCAAGTTGGGACGAGTCTTTTCGAAGATGCGTCAGGTGCGTCTTGGCGTTGGGGTAGTTTGCCTTGGACGCGTCAGGAACGTACGTGCGGAACCGGTCCCTGGGGTCGACCGGGGAGAGAGAGGCTGTCGAACTTGAGACGGGGTCTTTGAGGATGCGACCTTCCAGTTGTTGATGCCCCAGGTGTTACGGCCGTCTACGAGCATCTGAGTCTCCTCTGACCACTTTCTGTGATGCTTCTTTTGTACGACGAAACTGTGGTCAGAGTTGCGTTGTTGTTTAGACTTGCGGTCGTGCATGTGGTGTGGATGTCGTCGCGAAAGTTCCAGGCTGGTACGAGACGGGGTGAGTCAAAGGATACGCGACGACACTCCGACATCCGTCTGGAGCGGTGTCGAGGCGGGTTCGTCTGAGGACATCATTCTTGGACGTGAATCCTCTCAAGTAGAAGGTCTCCACGAATCCCCTAGCTTCGGGGCTGAAGTCGTCCTTTGTGAAGTGCGGGAGTGTTCGATGACGGAAACCGAACGGTATACGGCGTCCTTCCACGCTCTGTTTGCCGCGGCGAGGTTAGGCGAGCTTGAGAGGCGAGGAGGGAGACGGCAACGGCAACGGCACTGGCACACACAGTGCGCGGTCACCGAGGGAGCCGGATGGGCGAGGGCATTTGGGTGGAGGACGATGGCAAGTAAGAGAGAGGGTGGGGGCGGGGCGTGAGCGCAAGAGTTTTAAAAATACATATGACGAGACGTGCGCACCTATGTTGTCGATGTCGACGCCGCAGCCTTCTCCGCCTTCCTGGTCGCCTGGGCAGCTTTTATGAGCCCCTGCTCCTCCTTGGACTACTTGGACTTTTTCACCCCCAGTTCGTCCTCATCTCCTGGCCATCCTGTGCACCGGTATCCCTATCGACATCCATCGCCTTGCTCGCTCTCCGCTTCCTCCGCCTCTTGTCTGTCGTGTAGACAGCTGGCTCACCTTGCGGGAGTTGTCCTTGATCTTGAGTACACGGAAGAAGACCTTTTCGACGCCGAGAATCTGGTCGATCGAGACGAGGTACTTGCTGAGGCTGGTAAATCTGCCCGCGTGGCCAATCAGGCGCGCAGGGGCAACGCGGGGTGCAACGAGGTTCACCTTGTCGGATGGATAGGCGACGAGTGATTTGCGGTACTCGGCGATGGACACGACGCAGCAAAGCCCTGGTTGTGGAGGTGGCCTGGATGATCATGATGTCGATCATGTTCACGTTGAATTTGAGCTTGGCGCGGAAGCAGGAGTAGGAGTGGCCGAGACTGAGCTAGCCCCTGGGCTTTGACGAGGTCGGCGGCGTTGAGGCCCTTGAGGAGGCGGTGGACGTGGTGCCGGATGATGCCGTGGAGGATCTTTGGACGTCCTCCGAGTCGAAGGCGTGTAATGCATGTACCGCCGGAGATGGTGTCGTGAACGATAATTTGTGTCAGGTCAGAGCATGGCGGGTAACGTGCGCAACAAGTTGTTGAAGGTACGTGGATCGATCGGGAACGTCCGACAGGGAGATTGCTTTGGCATCGCCTGAATTCCTAGCCAGTTCGACGATGTTTTTCGCAATGTAACACCACACATACATGTATGTACTGTACATATACCACACCCGGCTGAAATGATACACATTTAGAGACAACGACGGTTCCGCTCCACCCGGGAACGATGCCGGGTGGGCGGCGTCGTCTGTCCTTGCGAACGAGACGGTGACGACGACGGCAACGTGAACGGTCGCGAGTCGGCGTGCATTGGCGTGGCAGTCACATCCGACGCCGTCGCACAGCGGGGACGGCGGGGAGTAGAAGGACTAGATACCGGAGAATCGGTCAGCTGCTGCTGCCTTTGAGTGCAGTAAGGAACGCGGTCGTAAAAGCTGTTGAGGGACGAGAGCGCTTGTCGGTGGAACTGCTCCTTGTCTTCACACAATCGGTGGACGACGGAGCGTCGCCAATCCGGTGTTTCTTCGTCGGTGTCTCAGGATAGGGAATGATTTTGTCGTTGTCGTCGTAGTCGTAGTCGTCGCCGTCGTGGTCGCGAGTTATGGTGCGTTTCGTAGAAGGTTTAGTCATGGGTGTCGACGTTCCCTCCCCGGCCTGATGGGGGATTTTACCAGAGATTTATGAGGAAAGACGGGACTGGTATCGGGAAGACGACGCCGATGCTTGACCGCTTCTGAAGCAAGTAGGCCTTGATCTAGTCTGCGACTCCTTCACATTGTTTGTCGAGTGCTGCCACAGTCGCTTTAATGGTCTTTGGGGCGGAGAATAGGCTGGAGAAGTACCCATCTTGTACAGAAAGTTCCTGGCCAAAGGGAAGGGTTACATTGAAAAGAGAGAAACCCTTGCCTCTATCAACTGGCAAACCATGCAAAAGACAGCACGTCATGACGTTCGCGCCATACCTCTCCTTCAGCACATCGAAAACACAACCTCTTCCCTCCGGAGCATCTCGTACGTAACGTTGGCGATGGTATCCAGCTCCTGACGTCCGACCGTGTCTTCGGCTTCTTCTTCTCTCGCCACCTGCGCAGCATCACCGTCCTGCTCTCTGGCGGCACGGATCAGCCTTTCTTCCGTGTTCCGTACAACGATCAACGGTGGGGCGTTTGGATGCTGGATCTTGCAGGGGTGCTCGTTGGGATGCACAACCGTCGTCTGAATCATTGGATATCATGCATTCGGAGTTTGCGCCAAATCAGATGTTGGCGTAGGAAGCATGTTCGGAGCGGCCTCGGTGCGTAGTCCCAGAACCAAGTTGTGCAAAACGTCTTCGGTGGTCTTGTAGAACGATCGAATGTCGAGTTGAGGACGTCCCCTTGCAACATAGTACGAGAGGGAAGCAGTAAAGTAGGCCATCAACAACAGCCGTCGAGAAGAGAACTTGTCGATACACACCAACAGAGAGGGGAGGAAAATTGAGCAGGTCACCAGACACATCAAGAGATCAGCGTTGAAGGGCTCGTGCAACCGCCGAGACACCGTACATAAGCACGTTGGCCCAAGAAAATTCCTCGATCGCATCTGCTATACCGGCCTCGGTTGAGATATCAAACTTGCACATGTTGAAATAGTCATGGATGATAGACCCGTGCGTGTTCCGTGAGGGTCTTGGAGTACATTGTCTCATTATCTGCGCGTTTAATGTCGGAGAAGCGAGGGTCGCAAGAAACAAGGGGGCGAGAATGTACAGTGTCGTTCGATTGCCTCCTTTGGGGTCGACAGTCGAAATTACATCGGGAAACCAGGCTCTTGGAAGCAAGTCCGAATTGGCAGAGTGAACTGCGGTCATGGCTAGACCTACACACAATGTCAATGATCGCATAGTAGCCCAAATTCGAACACGGACCTTGGTACTGACACCAACAGAACAGAACTCTGTACTATATCTGACGTGGTTGAACAGATCGTCTACGAAACGAGATAGCATTTCGGGGAACGCTGCACCGAAGTTGGCCTCGGAAGCGAAGATGTATTCCTCGAGACATTCTGTCAAGCCTTTCCTTTCTGCAAAAGTAAAGTTCGGACGTGAAGTAGTCGAGAAGCTGGAATGGAATTTCATCAATGTACGAGTGCTTCGAGGACTCAACAGACATACCACTCCTCGCCCAAGTACCTGTAAAAATAGTGCTTGTTGATGGGGTCCGGAGACGCAAATGCAGGGCGTTGCCGGTGGTACTACTCGCAACTTTGTGTGACATACTACGCAGCCTCAGTTACGTCTCCAGGAACACCTAGGGACAGATCGCTAGCACATGGACACCTTTTTTTCCCGCTGTTGGAGAACGGTTGAGCTCGAAGAGGGGAAAATCCAAGCCAAAATAACACATGGTCATACCATTCATGCCGACCTGGCGTTCGTACTCGAGATCACACTTGTTAGCCACGACGGTATTCCCTCGAATGAGTTGTGCGACGTGATGGAGTAGACAAGGAGTAACCCCTCCCCTGTACGCATATATTGTTCACGCATGACCCTAGAGCGCTAATTATTCTTGGAGCCACGCAAAAGGTGGCCATTGTACGTAACCGTCCTCTTGCCCAGCAGTGTCAAGAACATCGAGCAGTGCGACCGCGTCATCGATGACACATTGATTGCGGTACGAATCTAAAGACACGAGAATGAGAGAGTGCTTGGGAAAGAAGGACCGAAGAGAACTTACGCACCCTCGATCGTGCTCGTCGACAAAGTGGCTCTGGATGAACTGGATGGGCAGACTTTCCGACACCTGACGAAAATGAAAAGATGCTCGAGGATGGGTGGGAGATACCACCGACGACGACGAGTTTGTATTCTCTCAAGGATTGTGCCTGGAAACGACGTCAGTGTTTCAGCAGCAGGCAAGGACGATACACGAAAAGGCGAACTGTTGACATGCCAAATTATTAGCCTTTTTCAGCTCGTCGTCTCGACCGAAAATGCTTCCACGCCGCTTTCCCTCTGGATGTGGGACTGGTTCGCCGAGATGAGCGACGAACTCAGGCTCCGAGATGATCTCGCGAAAACAGCCCGAGCAGTGCTTTATGTATTTCCTTTGCAGGAGGCCACGCCGAGGTTAGAACTTGAAATCTCGTGCAACCGTGAAAGTTTACCTTATCAAGTTGTGTTCGTTCTTGGCTGGATACCACGCTCCAGCAGCAAGCGTGGTCTCGATAGACGGGCTCTGGATTCCAAGAGAACACCGTAAGTGGTAAACACAGGGATCACGGAAGGGAGGTACGATACCGTGCAGTTTGAGCCTACATAAGATATGCGGATACGATTTATGGGGGGATGAGGATGTCACAAAGAGCGTGCATGCTCACCAGACGCGATCGTTGCATGCGGGGCCCGGGTCTTGCATGTGCATCAGGAAATCTAGCGCGTGCTACGATACCTGGCCTTCGGGTTCGGAAGGCACCGACCACACCAACATTGTCCCATTCTGTGCGCCGCTCGCGAGCCTCGTCGAGTTGGGAGAGAACGAAAGTGACTTGATCGAGGCCTCATGCCGCACAGTCAGCCTGACAACGTCCTCGGCGGGCCTGTGGAGATCGACGAGCCTCACCTTGCCGTCTCGACCTCCGACGGCAACCCAGCGTCCGTTGTGAGGTGACGACGAGTGCAGACAATGAGCTCTTTGACGAGGGGTGTGTACCCGTCTGAGAGATTCCAGAGGCGGACGGTGCTGTCCCCGTCGGATTCGGATGCGCTGATCACTTGGTCGTTTGAGAAAAAGGCGACAAATGCCGTGTTTCCGTTATGCCTGCGCAGCACCCTCGGGGCGGGAAGTCCAGTGCGATGTCACGATGGGGGACGAAGTCGGTGAGGTGCGGTGACATGTATTGCTGGCACCTGCGCTCGCTTGCGAAGGAGAAGAAAGAAAGGGAACAACGCCTTCAATTCGTGTTCAGCGACTCGGACGGCGAAGTAGCTGGCCTGGCGCGTATCTCGTTTTCGTTCCTCGATCGAATTAATTCCATCATATCCTCCGTGGTTTGTCTCTGCTTCCACCCAAGGGACACCATGGAATTGATATAGGTCAAGAATGAAGCTTGAAGTACACCAGATCTTCGAGCTCTTCGTCCCGGAATTTCGGCGAAAGCGAACAAAAACAGCCAACAGCGCATAGTCGAATCGAAACTTCGTCTTCTTCTTGTGCTGAGGCGGGAGATTCCGCTTGAGCAGCTTTTCCAGACGCATTCGCAAGTCGCCGATGAGTTCATCCGCCAGCGTTGTTGGTGGACTTATTGTCTACCAAAACGCGGCCATCATTACGAGAACAATCTCAGTGTGACATACGGTCGCTCGGACGCGCCAACGTAGATCTGTCTCTGACGCCAAATCTTGACCCGAGACAACATCATCTGCAATACCGTCAGCAACATTATGACTGAATGGCAAGAAAGTAAGCACCTGGCGCCAATGTGCAAGCCACCCTACGACACGGGGCACGACGAACAGGTCTGGGAAAAAGTCCATCGGGAAACCTGGAAATCATGAGTTCAATCACGTATTACGATTACCGACCAAAAGTCATTACCATCGCGCGATAAATCAACCCACTACAGAAACAAGCGAACTCATCAGTACTTGCATTGCTCGGTCGCAAAAACTTGATCATACCTCCAAAAGTCCACGTTGGGAGCCAGCTTCCGTGAGACGAAATAATCGTCTTTGAGGGCAGCATCGTGCAACGCCATTTCAGTGTTGAACAATAGATCAACACCCGTACTACACGACGAGAGCGTTTAACGAGCCAATAAAAAGCAAGTCGGAGACGTACACTGCGAATACTTCGTTGGCAATCTTTCTGATGATGAATGACCGTGGATCAGACTATCAGAAAACAACTTTAGACGAATGGTCTTCCTGGTAGGCGGAATGGCACACGTACGGTCTTGTAAACACGATGCCCAAACCCGCTGAGCACCTTCTCCCTGCGCATCACAGCTGCGAGGAAACTCGGAACGTTCTCGGGACTAGAACCCAGACGTTAGCTCCGGCTGCTGCAAAGTAAGCCAATCCCCTACGGTCGTACCTTCCAATAGATATCAGCATCCGGATCACGGCTTCGTTCGCGCCACCATGAAGAGGTCCACTGAATACCGAATTCAATGAGCGTAGGCTTTCCAAAAGGGTGCGATAATGCTTACTACAGCGAAGCGCAGCCCGCTGCAATTGCACTATATGGATCTGGGAGGGACGATTCCGTTTGAAGGACAGTCGTACTGGATGCGTCCATCTCGTGGTCAGCATGGAGGATGAACAGAATATCCAATACGCGGACAAGGACAGGATGAGGTTTGTATGTGACCCCACTGGATGCTGACGTAGATGGGAACGCGTCGCTATGTGAGAGATGGTCGAGGTGGAAAAGGAACCTGACATCCAGTCATTACCATGCCGTAGCGTGAGGGAGAGTAGCAAGTACATACGATTCGGCATAGCTCATCCCAGCGGGCGGCACCACAAACTCTCTTCCTTGTCGGACGCGGTAGGCCATTGCAGCGAGGGTCGTGGCATTCCCTATGATCCTGTAAATCTGCTTGACCATGTTCTGCAGGGCCACCGGGTCCGCCTTGGCGTCGTTAGTGTACAAGTTCTGGCCTAGAAACGGGGGCGAACAGGGTCATCAGCGTTTCGTCCCGCTTCGACAAATTCGCAGACGATACCTTGGAGAGATGGGTCTGCCTCGCTGTAATAGGACCCCAAGTACGCTGGTCAGGATGGCCATCGGATGCGCATCATATCTGAAGGCGCGGAAGAACCCAGCTGCCTCCGCATGCATCACGCCGTGATTGAGAACTTCGCGTTCAAAGTGAGAGAGCTGGGCCCGGGTGGGTAGGGGGCCATAAATGAGGAGGTATGCACACTCGAGGAACGAGGACTGGGAGGCGAGTTGTTCGATGGGGTAGCCTCTGGGAAGGATGCTCCGTGAGGAATGAGGGAGGGTGCATGTATAAGAGCGCAAAATACCGGTAACGCTAACGCAGATGCCATTGTCACGGTCGATGTAGGTGATACTGCTCTCCACGACGGCAGTGTTCAGGAAACCTCGGTCGGAAACGCGCAGACCGTGCTCGGTCTCGTCTTCCGGGCGGTCATTTGGGCCGGGTTGGGCGCGAATGGACTTGAAAGAGGGAGCAGGAATAGCGTTGTAAGATATGCTGCGAGGAAGGTTGAGTTCGATCACAAGTTACACGTGTGGATATACGTACGGTACTTTGTATTGCTTTCCGGTTCGGTTGTCTATGACGGTCAGCGAGTCGTCCCGCTTGACGGTTGAGGATGGCGTGTCTTGTCCCATGACTTGTTGAATTCCATGAAAGCACAAGTCGGTTTACAGTAAAGTTGGATCCGATTTCACATGTCTCAACTAGTTCGTACAAAAAATGAAAATGGTATGCAAACACAACTGTCTCGTCTCATGCAGCCCCTTCAACAGTCTTCTTCTCTCGAGTCAACCGTCCTAACAGATATCAGATGAGATGAAGTACACAGCCAGGACTGAACATACCTCGCAACTTTTGATCATGTGCCTTTTGTCTCTCGCGATCTACCGCCCGCTCAGGCTGACGTGCTAATTCTGCGTCAACCCAGTGGCGGTTCTGTGTGATTACCGTGCCAACTCAGTTGCTACATTCAAAGCAACTGATCAATTCATACCGTTGGGAGCAACCTTTTTCGCTTCTGTGAGGGCGATCTCGGCTCTCTCAAAAAACCCTAGCTCCCCCCAACGCCTTGCCTTTTCGAAACAGCGCCTTGGAGTTGGTCGGGTTCTTTGCGATCGCCTGCATCGTCCCGGTCGTCAGACCCAGGGTGTGAGAGGTGGTGATGTACTTACCTTATCTGCGGCATCTACGGCACGTTTCCAGTTTTCTTGTTTGATGTGGCACGCCGACATAATGGCATCGATCTTCTCGAGCATGAAATCTATCTGTCGGATGCCGGACATTTGTTAACAGCTGGAAAGTTAGACGACATGACTGCCCACTTCGGTCTTCTCATCTTTAGCACTCGCAGCCTCATCGACGGCGGAGATTGGAGGGGAAGAGGGGAAGCCCATTCCAAGGGACTTGAGTGCGTTTCTGAGTCGCAATGGAGACCGCTTGTGAGGATCCTAGGGCGAGAGAGTTGTGCACGTCGACCAACGTAAGTACTTGTCGAGTCCATGAAGATATATGAGGGCCTATTGTATCGGTGAGATCCAGACCTTTCAAATGAACCGTAATCTTGAACCGTACCTCGTGATAAGATCGCAACGCTGCATTCACTGAATAATCAGACGCGTCACTGCAAAGTGGAAGAGACGCACCACTATTGAGATCGCCATCCTTGAACGATGTATCGGCGCGTTCCTTCTTTTCGCGCGATGTACTTAGCTTGACTTCAACTTCGGACTGCTCTACGCACCTTGAACCCTCCTAACCAGCAAAACTCGATGTTTTCCAAGAGAGCTTGCAGTTGCTTGTCTAGCACGGCTCGTTCTGTTCACCATCCCATGAAGATCGTCACTGCGAACACGAGCCGCTCGACGCGTCCCCTCGTCACTCGATCGCACAATCTACCGGAGCTCCTGTAACGCGTCTCCCAGCATCACCCGCGACTCGTCGCTGTCGTTGGTGTCTCGTCTTCCCCGGAGAGGAACACAAGATAGGAGGGGCTGCGGAGAACCAGCGTGCAGACAGGTGATGAAAATGCTCGACTTCTCCGACGTCAGCGTGACGTGGATTACCACCCAGTTATGTGGAATTTTGGGCGGAGTCTACAAAAGTGATGACGGGGAAAGCACCAGGGAGGTGTACTTTTCTCGATCTCTGTACGTCGTTGTCACAGCCATCGAATGACGAAGTGGTGGAGGCACCAGATGAATCACACCGCCGCGAGTCGGCAGCGAGAAGGGAACCATCGGTTGCCATGAGTGGCACATCTACCAGCTTATGTGGGATCGCTTCCAACATCTCCCGATGAAGCGTGAGTGCCGACGAGGCATCTATACGAGATTATCACTGGTCAAAAAATATTCAGCAAGAAAAGAGACATTCTTACCCAACAAACGAACCGCTAAAAGCGGTACATCCGCGCTAACCTTGCCAAGCGACGACTGCAGCGCTCTGATCATCGCGAGCGACACAGATACTTCACGCACGTGTGGCACCCGTACACCACACTACATACTGGATTCGGTCAGCGAATCCAAGAACATGTCCGAGCGGAAGTGCTCATAAACACTGTGCAGCGCTGACCTTCCCATAATCGAATGTTCCTCTCCCTATTCTCGAGGCTGGACTTGCGTCGCCTACCGGTGGCATATCAACTCTGTCCGTCACGAAAATAAACAAAAAAGAAAGAGAAAGAGAAAGAGAAAGAGAAAGGCCATCAACGGACACGCACCCGCCATCAAACGAAGGGATCATCTGTTCTAGCTCGTCACCATACCAGACGTAAGGCCATATACTGTGGAGGGAATAACAATGTAAGCCTTCACGTATCCTTGTGATCATGAGTGAGCAGCGGTCTGGATGGTAATTTATGGGGAGAGCAGCGTTGAATCTGCTGAGGTCGGCCATTCTGCAGTCGTCTGAACAGTAGAGGGGTATGGGACCCTGATCGATCACGGTGCGAAGCTTTGTTGGTTGGATGGGCTTTGTTTGCGACTGGGGCTGGGAATGCGGGGGAGATGGGCGGGTCTTGTTGACTGCGACGTTGGAGTCTAAACGTTTGAGGGCGCCGTTGGGTTTGACGCGGCCGGTCCCCTGGACGAGGCCGCTGGCCTTGGGACGGATGGTGCCCGACTTTGTTCGGGAGGGACGTGTGGCGAGGTCTGTTTGTTGCATTTTTTTTTGGGGGGGGAGGCGGGGAGAGCATGGTCTTGTGGTACGGTGAAGCGCTTTGGCATGATCTGCCTGTCGCAAGCGGGGCACCAGGCGTCGTCGTAGTGTATGTCCATGAGAGAGGGAAGGGGAAGGGGAGAAGGGATATATAAAGGGGAGGGGAGGGACAATAGCGGGTGAGACAGAGAGAGAAAGTGTGAAACTGATAAGTCAGGGTATGTGTCGTCGGTTGGCGGTATAACCGTCGTCGTCGCTCCGCAGATGCAATCTGGGTATCGGTTCGTGATGTTCGAATGCAGGAGACATTCTACCACTTTCGTTCGGGACTTGTTTCCTTTCCATTGAAGAGAAAGAGACGCTTGAGAGGCTGGACAATTTCCACTTCGATTTCAACCTCCTTGAGGTGT
>JBBPPC010000270.1:0-25017 GCA_038091775.1 Leccinum olivaceopallidum | reverse complement strand
TTTGCTTTATTTGAGATATCGACAGCGGTCGCCTCTCTTGACTGTCAAACTTGGAAAGGGTTCGAACACGACTCGTTTGATCTTGCTGCAAAACACAGCACATGAGTGACGGGACCGTGTAGGTCTCGTTCAGAACGTGCGTACAGGTTGAGTCCCATGCCGACTGCGTCACTAGCGACGATAACGTCGTCACCGCTCCGGGGGTCGTTGAAGAGCGCAGCCTGTTCGGATCGAATCTTGGGTGGCAGTCTCCCATAGGCGATTACACAACGCAGACCAGTTCTCTCCTCGATCTTGCCCTTGACCGCGAATATACCATCACGCGAGAACACGACCAGACAGTCTCCCTTTTGGATCTGGGACATGTCACCCAAAGACGACTCTTGAACCTCGAAAGGCGTGAGACGTTCATATCGGTTGACGATCGCTCATCCCTGTGTCCTTGAGAATGTCTTGAACGACGGGCACCCGCTCGCGTGCAGACAGACCCAGAACAGCGCTTGTCAATGCAGAACCGCGCTCGGGATCTGCAATCATCTGTATCTCGTCCACCACTGCCACGGCCAGGGACTTGTCGAAACTGGCCATCTCCACCGTCTAGCTCATACGATCCCAAACTCCTCTCCCGTGCGCAGGTTGCACTGCCGGACGTACTTGGCATGACCCTCCTTCCGAACAGTGGGCCGGGATCCGGTCTCGTTCCCAACATCCATGTGTCGGGTTCCGACCCGGGTCCAGGATCCATCCCGAGGGGGACGATCTATCCTCTGTTCAGGCGCTCTCAGATCTCGTGTGCGAGGATCCGGAGGGGGTCGGCGTAGAGGCCCAAACTCGACGCTGCGAGGGCGCGCAGCGCCATGTGTGTCTTCTGCTGCTTGTAGGGCCGACGTGCAAGATAAACTTGCGCTTCATCGCGCACGCTTTCGGGAAGAGGTCGGCGGGGAAAGAAAGATCGACGACGCGGTGGAGGCGGGCGATCGTAATCAAGGTGAATTGATAGAAGGGAGGCTCGGAGGCGCAAGGTGAAGAGTTTATTCCAACGAGACGGGAGGTACCATCCGAGTCGGTCATGATACATAACGCCGGAATGAAAAACTTGTGTGAAAACCAGCTTACTTAACTGCGGACAAGACCTGCGCGTTCTGTACATCGCCTGCAACATCACGAGCAAAGGGGCAAGGTAATAACTCACTGCGATCACTAGGGAATAGTATTGGCGGTGGGTTTTTCATCGAACGGGGTATCCTGGAAGCATTTATAGGCAGTTAGGGCGTGTGATGTGTTTATCCTTGAGTTTCGATCAGGACACAAAATTGACCGACGTATCTCCGGCATCAATCCGCCTGTCATCGTCGGTTTATTTTCGCTACAACGCAGCAAAGGGAGCGGGCTGAAAACTCTATCGACACCGTCATTCCGTCTTTCGCGAGCCTGTCTTTTTCAGCAATGTGTGACTCTGCCCGTTGAGTCGTCTTTCCCTCCACATGAACACCCCAGCAATCGCTGCCGCCGGACCGAACGCGATCGTTGCAACGCCATGCCATACAAGGATCCCGACGAAGCTGAGCACCCCGTCGGCCATCCAAAGTGTCGCGAGCATCATCGAGCTCATGGCGAAGATGATGTCCCACTTGATGAACTCGTGCGCGCCGTCTGACAAGGAAACCGTTGCCGGATTGATCACGTTCGCAATATTGATTGGTACGAAGAGCGTTCGCAGGGCTTCCATGTCAGGGAAGAGAGGCCAGACGTAGACAGCCTGGAGAAGTGCAGAGAAGACAAAGGTGAGGGCGAGGGCGGCCATGACGGAGGAGTGACCCGAGTGTACGTTGGGTGAAGATGGAAGGAGTCTGTATGCGAGAGTGGCGAGGGCGACGAGGAACGGAAAGCCTTGCCAGATAGCGGTCAGCGGTGGGTCGACAGAACGGAGCATGAGGGCCGTAGGGAGAACGTAGCCGACGGATAATCCAAAGAGAAGGGATCCAGCGTTGGCTGGGCTGATTTTCGACGGTGGGTTTGGGGTGTGACTGGGCCGGATAGAAACGGCGCCAGTAACGACAAAGAGGAGGGAGTAGATGGGTATAACGACGCCCATGGAGAACAGCTGGAAGAGGACGCCGACGGGGGTGGGCGCGCCGAGGACGAGAGGGCGGCGGTCGCGAGCGGCTTCAATCAAGGGGATTAGCGTGATGATACCGATGGCGGGAAAGAGGACAGCAAGGAGGGGATAGTAGGCTTTATCCATGAGTGCGTGGAAGAAGACGACCATGCCGCAGAGAATTTCGTCGACCTGGAAGTTGCCAGTGTATTGCAGGCGGTATGGGTGCGGTGCGAGGTCGGGGTGACATACGGCAGAGATATGGCTTTGGAGGCCATTTTCTCCGAGGGATTGGCGGAGAATGAGTCGGAAGGCAGAGAAGGCGAGGAAGGAGAAGATGGGGAGGGGGAGTAACACGTCTGGTCAGGATGTCAGGGGAGTCGCTGCAGGCGAAAAGGACAACACGCACGAGTGAGCAGCTTCATGATTTTGAAGGCCATATCGATGTTAGAGACGAATTGTGGCAGCCGAATAATAAAATGGTCTCTCACGCTGGAATGAAGACAACGTCCATGAGTCCCGCGTTTCTTTTGCAAACTTGGCCAAGGCTTGGGTACACTGCTAGATGCGTTGAGTGACTGAGGTCAAGACAGCTGTCCGTCTACCTGGGGTTCTGAGACCCAGACAACTTGGCTAGAGAACATCTTCCATCATATCAGCGAGAGCGCTGCTTCCTTGGGCCGACTAGTCCAGTACCTTGCGCTCAACTGTGGTGGTGGTGGAGCAGGATCACTTACCGAGCCAACCGGAAGGAGTCAGCTGACAAGAACCTTGCAAAGCACGGTCACGTTCACGAGAGGAGGCATTGAGAGGCCCTTCAAGTTACACAACTTTGCTACACGTTCATCGACCCAACCGCGCGTGTTCGGGATTGTTATCATTTTTGGCCACTTCGTTGATACTAACTAGCTCCGAAAGTGAGATACTACATTCTTATCTAGAGAGCTGTATACAACCGAGTTCGTCTCCCAATATCCAAAAAACCGATAACGCAGGACTATTGGACGTCGACTATCCGCACGCTACCCATCAACTCCTCCAACGCCGTCTCTGCCCGGATTTGAACTTTAATGAAACTGTCCGCCGCGACACGTTTATACAGCGCGCGCCCCTCCGAAGCAAGCAACAGCGCACCGAACGGCTGCTTCAGTCGAACGACCAGCCGTAATGCACGCATGTTTAGATCAAACTGAGGAGCCCCACCGAAGAAATCCCTGTCCAGAAGAGGACTGATCCAGGGGTGGATGAGCATCAGGCCGTGCATTCCGACCAAGTTGTCTTTGGTCTCGATTCGTATGTCACCGAGGACGGGAGTAGTGGCATGATAAACATGAACGATCGAGTCCGAGCTAGGTTTTGCTGTGATAGCGGTAAGGGATGTCAGGGAGAACACAAATCCAGGAAGGCGGAGTCGACCAGTCATGATCGAAAGAGGGGAAAGGTCGTACAGTCGTTCGTACAACTGAACGGCGAGCAAGGAGTCGGGCAAGAATGACCGTAAGGCCATGATCATCCCGTCCATCTCGGCAGTCTTGATCGTCTGCGGAACGTGAGGGGGCTCGATCTGGTCATAGACAGTGAGGTCGGCAGGGAGGTAGCTGTTGGCACTACTACTCGAGTTTCCAACCCGAGTCCAGGAGAGAAGTGTGACGTTACCCGATTGGGTCAAGATGTGCTCCAGTAGGCGACGGACTGCTCGCGTGCCCTCCCCATATATGACCGGGAGCGAGACATCAAAGATACCGAACAAACAATATGCGATATCTTCTATCCGCGTCGTCTCGCGACTCGAAGCCAAGTACAACTTCTCGCGCACCCTGGTCAGCCCTGGCTGAAGCGTTGCAAGGGCCTGTGTAGCAAAATTGGTTGCCTGTTCCATCTCCGAGAGAATCAGGGGCGATTCCTTGTGGTTGAACAACTTGACGTCCAGATATGGTTTCCAATCTTCCGTAGTCAATTAAATTAGGCTGCTCAATGACTCTAAACTGCCAAAGATCCCTCGCATTGCAATGAATGGTAGATAAGTTAATCAGAAAAGTCAACCCTAATCGGCAAAATCGTATCCGTGAATTTAAGATTCGATCCATATAGTAACGCGTAATCAAGGTGTAGCGTGTAGTAAGCACATGAAAGAGTGGGCAAAAGCCTGCAGGGCTCTCCAGTCCGTGGGTCCGTCGAGTGAGCTGCTTACTGTTGTTGGGAAGCGACGGGATATATTGGTGTATGTACGGTCTTTGTATGTCGCTCCGTGTGCTACGAGGAGAGGATGGCAGTAGGCTGAGAGTGGGCGGGCGAAGCGCAAAGCGCTCTCCGGCCCGGGAAGGGAGCCCGAGTTACCGGGTATGGTGAGCTGCGAGGTGGGAACACTCGCAGGTGCGTGTACCAGGAAGTCGAGATCGCGCGTGAGTCCGGACCCCAGGGGGGTGAGCTGCGAGGAGCCGGAATTGGAAATGGAGGCAGGGCGTGGTGGGTGGGTGCACTGAAACGGGCTCGGACGAGCGCTGCAAGGCAGATGAGCGATGTGGTGGAGGCGAGAGGTCGCGTGTCTGAAGATCTTCACTCGTGCCTCACTGCACCACAGTCCGACTCACTTGGAACCCTGCTAATCTAACCGTTCAATGAGAACGCGTGCGCGATCTGAAAAGAAGAGAGGATATAGCGAAAACGACGCAAACAAAGTAGTCAAGACTCAAGTGTGAGTCGTTCAAGGCATTTGAGTCCCGTCGTGAGTTCGTCCAGACGGGCAAGATGTCCTGCGAGGATGTCTATGGTTTTACGAGATGCGAAGATGACGGGTTCCGAGACAAGGGTAACCAAGGGAAGCGATTCGGGTTTAGGCCTGGGAGCAGGCTGGGGTTCGAAATGCCCGGCGGGGGTTGATGCGCAGATGAACTTCATACCTGTTTCCGTCTGTTTTATCCTCCAACAAGACAATTACCTCAACATTTGCGCGAACGGTACTCAGCATCACTGACCCGCAGGGATTAGCACTAGCACTTCAAAACGTGTCCGAGTTGTTTCCGGCTGACGATGCTGGAGACGTCGAGCATGCATTGGACGCGGTGGAGGTCTGGGGGCTCGGAACAGGCAAGGTGGGTACAAACAAGTCCTTTAATATGCGGTGAATGACTTGAGATAAGGGCGAGATAGAGATTACCACTCACCGGGGAGACGCTGACGACACTGGATACGCAGGCTTCAGTGGAGCGTTCGTCGGAGCACTTTCTTCGCTCTCTTCTTCTTCCTGCTCGTCCTCATCCGCTGCTCTATCCTTTCCTTTTCTTTTCTCCAACCTTTCCCTTCCCCCCTTCCCCCGTCCCCCAGACCTTCCACCGACGATGGTGTCCCGAAACAACGTACATAGAGCGGCCCGCGGCCAGCTCGGGCTGGAAACTCCGTTGCCGTGAAGGCTTGCGTTTGCGAGCGGAGGTCATCGTCATGCCCGAAAGCAAACCGCAGTCATTGCCACGTCGGTTAAAGAGAAAAAAATCAAGCAAGAATGGTGAGATGCTCAAACGAACCCAATTGAAAAAATTCTGCTCTACCCGCCCGCTGCCTCTGAACAGCGTTACGATGTCAGGCGCCACTTAGACGTTGCTCACCCTCTTGTCAGTCCAGCTTCCGCACGCTTTGCCATCCTTTTTCGTCACTTTGCGCATGCCAAGATCACGAGCACGTTCGATGATCGCCATAGATGTCGTGGATTCTGGGGTGACTGCAAGGATGTTTCTACAGGATGTGGTGGGCAAATTCACACGCGTAACTGCCGTATATAATGTTAGATGGAAAACCGCCTGTCCTACCTCCCGCCACGGCGGTGGTATCTGGCCTTCATCTGGAGAATTTCCACCTCCAGCCTCTTGGTCTCCGCCTGGATGGATAAGAGTCCTTGTTCCATGCGGTCCACCGCGGCCTTATCCTCCTCATTCAAATGGCCGGGTGTCGATGCTCGCTCATTGCCTTTCTTCGATCGCTTGTGGGGCGGTCCATCTAGGTCAGGATTGAAGATCTCGATGTCGTCCGCCGGCTCAGAGGCGGAATGGGATGTTGAAGCGGACTTGCTACCGCTAGCCGTGGTAGCGGAATGGGATGTTGAAGCGGACTTGCTACCGCTAGCCGTGGTAGCGGATCGGGAACCGCTGGCCTTTGCAGCGCTCGCCTTCGCTTTTGGAGCGGTTTTCCTTGCTGCATTTCCAATTAGCATCCCCATTTACATAAAGTGTGAGCGTACTTACGCAGCGGTTTCTTGGGCTTGGAACTATCCGTAGCCTGCGATGCCGCTCCCGACCCTGCGACCCTCCCTCTGCCGCTCGACTTGTCGCATTTCTTCTTAGATGTGAAGCAAGGCTCACAGGTCATCCCGGGATGACCGTAGCACGTGCTATTTATCCCGCGGCAGCGGCTGCAGGGCTCCAGGTACTTACCCATTCCTGCGCTAGGGAATCCTGCCTTGTGCATAATCGGGCCATGCTTGGGGTCGAACTGCGGGCCCAGCGGGTGCTCCTCCGACGCGTCTTCGTCTGCCTCTTCGTCATCATCTTCGTCATTCTCTAGATCCTCGGTGCGAACCTTCTGTGTGTTATCGATGTAAACCTCCGCCTTTCGACGCTGAGAAGACGTTAGCACACAATGTGATTGTTAAGTGGAAGAAACTACTCACCTTTCGAGATCCGCGTGAGGCCGCAGGCGGTGCGGTTGTGGAGGAAGGCAACGAGCCATCGACGCCGTCTGCATTGGCCGACGTTGGCGCCTGGTGGAGCGGCAGCGGGTTGGGCGACGGTGGTGGGTGACCTGTGGGGGCCGCAGATGTGCTAGCCTCGGCATTGGGCTCGGTGGTAGGTGGAGCGTTGGGGAGCGCGATGGAGTGGGAAAGGGGGGTGAAGAGCCCAAGTGGATCCCCAGCGGGAGGTAGTGCGTCGGTGAGCGGGGAGGTCCTTGGAGGTGGAGTGGCGCCGTGTGTGGGCGGTGCCGCGTCGGTGGGAGCTGCGGTAGGGTGGGTAGCGGGTGAAGGGCTGAACAGGCTAGGCGGTGTGGCCCATTGGGCGCGTGTACTGTCCGCAGCGCTAATCGCTTGGACGCATTCTTCTGCTATGTCGGGCTCGATGCCTAGCTCCCTGGCCTGCGAAATAACCAGGTTCAAGGCATCCTAAATCGACAAAATTTTGGAATCGATGTGATTGCGAATGGTTTCCGACTCACCATGGCCATCCCCCACTCTTTGACCCACGTCTCTTTTTCCTCCTCTAAGTTGTCGCTGTCGTCGGGCATCGTCTTGGTGAGCACGTGTAGCACCTCCGTCGCTTTCATGACTGCCTTGCGAGCGCTTGCTCTTGATTCCGCCTTGGGGTCGTGAGCTTGGAAAATGGATTGGAAAGTCGACATAGCGATGTATGCGGTGGAAGGGAGGTGAATTTGTGATGCTGAGTAAGCAATGCATGAGGCCGGAGTGCAAAGACTTCGGACAAGCAACGTAAGCGGCACTTTCTCTCTCTTTCTCGTTCCGCCTCGTCGCTCGTCCGCACCTTCATCCGTCCTCGCCTTTCGTCGCATCTTTCCTTCTTCTCACAGCCCAATCAACACGCTCTTTCACCCCTTTCCTTTTCGCTCACACCGCCTCCACGGCTGATCCCGCGCTCGACGCTCGCCCGGACTATGCCGACAACCCAGTGAATGAACCCGAGGCTCCCGCTAGAGGTTCCTCAAAGGCGAGAAACAAGCAAGCGCGCGCCTAGTCACCATTTGGAACACCGGCCAGGAACATCGGGCGCAGGCTTGGAACCGCCAGCGGGATGAGCATCGGCAGACAGAGGAGCACGCGCAGCAAGAGAGAATTGCAGGAGGCGCAGCGACGCTAGGAAGAACAGAAAGCCGAGCAAGAGTGTAAAGCCCGATCTGCCACCCAGCATCATTGCCCCGCGCCCCTCGCAATATACCATCTAGAAGGCTTTGCCCTTCAAAATCCGTCGAGGCAAACAATGTGTTCGACCTCGCTGCCTCGTTGAACGACTCGGATATCCTCACCATCAGACCGGCTGCCTCGGTCAAGGTGTCGAAGAATGCCCGCCCCAATCGTGACCTCAGGCCCCTCCAGTGAGCCTCTGCCCATCCACAAACGAACGTAGCTAGTGCCATCATCAACGACAACCTGGTTGCATTTGAAGTGAGGGTAAACCTCCAGACCCAGGCCATGCATAAGGTCAGTTTTTTTTGTTCTTTTCCCCTGAACCTTGCATTCTCGCTCACGCAACCATCCTTTCTTTTTCCACCTACGTGTGCCCTGCGACCTCACCACGCCACCGCATCACGGCCACTCGACGACACCCCCGCCAGCACAGCAGCAAGCTGCTTATGCGAACATGTCTGCGTCCCAAACAAGACTGGAATCCAGTGTCCATTGGCTTGCCCACTTCCTTGCCATCCGCTACTCAACATCGTCGAATTTTTCCGTTTCTTCCTCGGCTCACGAAATGCCTCCCGTCGGGGAGAAACTTGATCGAGTATATGTCATCTCCGATCTAGTGCACGTCAACGATATTGGAGGCAATGATCTTTTCACACACATACCAACGTGGGGTCCTCTCTCGCCATCACGAGGATTCGGCTGAGCGACACAGAGATGGTTGTAAACGGTTGCGACTGTATGTGATGGTGGTGGGGGAGGTGGATGCGTATAAGGAGCAGAGTCGTCGATGAAGTCGTCGTTGGGCGCATTGGGGTCGTGATCCTCTGGAAGGGCAGGGATGACGGCCGCGTGCCTGCCGCCTAACGATCTGCGTCACATCGTGTCATAAATAAGAAATGAGATGCGTGCAAAAAGAGAAGCAGGCCACCAAAGTTGATGATCACGGGAGAGGACAAATGCCAGAGGCCATATGACGACACCACGTCTCATTTACCCAGCAAAAGAGCGAACGCGACTCTCCCGCCCTCTGCAAAATGCTGCCAGACGTAATCACGGAGGCGATCGGCGTTGGGAAGTTCTTGGATGAGGTGTTTGATAAGACCGAAAAAGTCGGGTCCAGAGATAGAGTTGGAGTGTTGGCGATTGCGAATCGCGTTTGCCTGCTCGACGATCGATGACCATGCTCCAGTTGCCGCTCCCGCAATAATCGGTCGGCCAGCCTGAGGCACATCAGATGCGTCAATCTTGAATTTGGGTCCATCACCTCCAAGTCCGAGTCCGTCCTGAGTCCAGGATAGAACAAGCATAATGAGCTTCGCTATGAGTCTATAGTCGAAAGATCTGAATTGGTTGCATCATAAGCAGGGAGGGGTGCACCGGCGAGAGCAAGGTCAGCTCACCTAGATAATTCGTACCCAACAGGAAAAATGTATCGTTCTGTGTGAAAATGCTCGCGCATACAGACCTCGCCGAGATTGATGAGTGTCATGATGCCCACAGTGAGTGGTAAATGAGGACGGCCTTTTTTGTCGCGCGGTACGGTCGGGATGCTAAAGCTCTTGGAGGTGACTGTATGCGCCTTCAAATGTTTCGGTTTGGCATGCCGTTGGACTCGTGCAGTTGCGTCCTAGGAGAAGCGGTTCTCGGTCAACATGATCACTATTTACCAACGGGCGTGTGAATCTGGAAGGACGGGGGAGCATCCGCCCGGTGCACAACTTACAAGGGGGGCGTGTTCGTGAAGCACACACTAGTACTGGAGCTAGTTGTTTCCGTGGGAGCACCAGATTGCTGGAGTCAACGTTAACAGGGCAGTGGTGGGAGTGTCTTCGGACTCGGAGGTGTCTGAACTTCTTGGACAAGCCAATGAGTGCCAGCGCCGCCGCAATCTATGGTGTACATCGATCAAGCGTTGATGCGCTCGTCACCGTCGCTGCTCCAGTTCTCGTTTCAGAGGAACTCCCTTTCAGATGATATGTTAGTTACTATTTGTACAATGAACTCCAAGCTAAGAGATCAAACGGTCAACATATGGTGTTCCGGGATAGCTCGAGGTAGGAAATTGAACACAGTAGCTCTAACTAGAGTGAATGCTGTTATTCAACATTGATTCTAGTTGATCCGTAAACCCGACCTCCAAAGTAGTGTAATCGAATATCTGCCCAATAGTCCATAATTCTGGGCCACATAGTCAGAACAAGTCCATTTGGTGCAGAAAAAAGGGGTTTAGGAAGCGACAAACAATGAAATTAATACTAGGTTCGCGGGTCAGCGTATCATGATGGAGCAGAAACAATTTGGAGAACCTTCGTCAATTGGATTCAGTCTGAGAAAGTCGGCAGGGATTTCAAACCCCCTGCCACCGAAGGTGAGAGTCACTGGTCGGAAAGAGTCGCACGGTACTGCAGGCTGTCAATGGAAACCAGGTACTAAACGCGATCGGAACTCGCAGTGATAGAAATCATACATTCCTTTCCGCACGAGGGTACCGTGAAGGCGTCTGCACAATGCTGCAACACCGTCCCGATCTCCGATGATGTAGTTTGAAGCAGAGTCGACGATACCGGCTATATTTTCGAAGACTATATCACCATCAACACGAATATTGTCCATGGACACCTCCCAGAATCCCTACATAAATGACAATATCAGGAAGGTCCACTCCCATCTACCATTTTAACTCACAGTATTTGTTACAGGCGTACAAGTGATGGGACCCATTGTACAGCATAGCATTTGCTCCACCGTCGACGTACATCTCGGCCCCATGAGAAGTGAGTTTCAATGAGAATGTCACATCAATTAGCTGTTCCTGACTGACAAGGGATTCAAATAGCGGTTCAGCACCGAATTCCGAGATGGGATGAAAGGCCAATCCCAGTAAACTGTCTACCTGTCTGTTGTTCTGTCAAAGTTCTGGAGAAGTGTACCAAAATACAAAACCAAAGGTCTGAGGGTCTGCCTAGCATGGCGTCAGAATTCGATGGTCATGCTCATAAGCGATGCAGAACCTACAGTGAATCCACCGATGGTTACATTATCAGTCCATTGATCACCTTTGATGGTTCCATCATCATGTGAACTCAAATGCTTTCTCAATATCGGCAGTATCAACTTCGCAATCATCGGTAATTCCATCACAGCCGGTCCCAGTCTCCAGCACCTACATATCCGAGTCACTGCATGAACTTGAACAACAACAGTGGTATGAAGCAAATAAAGTACCTACGCTGCAACAGTGTCGATGCGGACTGTCACGGTGAGGTAGATCAGGGCAAACATATACCAGAATGATACTTGGAGAATTTACCGTTCAATATCTGGGGAGGAGTGCCAATTGAAATCTTTCCCATCCAAAGGAAAAGTTTATCGGGATTAGTTCAAGTTGTCAGCGTGACGGCGCCACGCATTCCAAGTCTACACTCCGAGTCGCTCCGTTTGACAGCGAAAGGATGCATCGTCCCCGTGTTCTTCTCGTAATTGTCCCATCCACTTTGGATCTTCCTTAAAGAAAAGGAAAAGCTTGAGCAGAGGAGATGTAACGGTTGATTACACATACTCCCTGACTGATATAATATGAGAGCTCATTGCATCGAGACCAATGCTTTCGTTGTTCAGAATGGAAGAGCGAGTGGTACAGCCATCCCATTCTCCTTCCTGTTGGGTATAGGTGTCGCAATAGCCAGAGCAACCAGTCTGCTGGAAACTGCAAATATTGTTACCGTAACGAACCACATTCGAGTTGTAAAGGAGTAGAAAGGAGGGGAGATGAAACGTCCACTCACAGACATTTATTCCTGGACCCGTACTAGGGGACAGGTTCACAAAGCATTAATCGTGGGAATGACAAGGTCAGACAATACTTGCCATATAGCTCCAGAAACAGATCTGCTGGCGGGGTCGTTCGAAGCTCGTTCGACTGGGTGGGACGACTGAGTAAGTCCTCCCGCTAGTTCTAGGAATGGTAAACTCCGAGTGGCAATGTCAATATTGAATCTCAGCGGCACGCACATCCTGGGGGTTCTACTAGTACATGCCAGTGGTCCAGGCCTTACTAGAAGGGCTGGCAGCGGTCGGGGCAGCGATAACCCCCCACTCCGAGAGCTTTCGCAGGATCGAAACTCCCTTGCTTTGACCAATATTAATGGTGTGCCTAGTCGCGCATAATTGGCGGCGTACTTGCTGGCCAGTTGAATGAACAAGATCGGACCTACACGCTTTCGATTGAGCATTGGTGGCGGTATACTTGCGGGACAGTACGATGACGACGGTAGGATCTGTTAGTGCCCGCGGAATGTATTATTCAGACATATGAGGACATAATACACGAATGTCAGAATGTCAGAATGTGAACATGGCCCGCATCTCCTCTATTCGTGCTCGTTCCTCCTGAATCCTGTCCAATTCATCTAAGGCCTTGGTTATCCTGGCGAACAACTCTTCCCGCGACTTTCGAGCCTGATCTAGCCGAAACACGAAATCTTGAATGGCCCGGTCCATCGGCTGGTCAAGCGGCGGTTGGTATGATGGATTGTGCTGTAACGGGACGTCTGCTGGAGTGCCTGAGCCACATAAGATCTACCATGTGTTGCTGCGGAATCTCAAAACATACCATGCCCCTGGCGTGCCCAATTTATGTTGTGCCGCAAGCCAAGCCTGCTGTCTGGCAATCGCATGGTCTGTGCATATGCGGGATAACAGCGGGACAACGGCCGCAATGCCTGACCCGATTGCATGGCCGACTGGGGATCGGATTTCATAACTTGACCAAGCTCCGCATGCGATTGCATGGTCGGCGGCGGACCAGAATCCGCAACGTTACCAACCTCTCTAGATGCGAAGATGGAATCTAGTTGACCTGCGATTTGTTGCTGCGGGGCGGGAGGCATTTCTGGAAGCACGAGGTCATGCAACAGCGACCTGTTATCGGCCAACATATCCATGTCCTGAATGGATGTGGACTGGGCTACAGATCGTTGGGCGTTCTGGCGGGACGCTGGATTCGTTGGTAAAGTCGCAAGGAGCTGAATGCCGCTTACCACGCCGCGGTTACCGACCGACGGTGACTGAAACACATGCCGGAGAATATCCCTACCGTCGGTGGAAGTAGCAGGAAAATCGGAAGATGCGGGAAGTCCTCGAAAAGAAGTCGAACCAGCGGTCCCATCATCCAAAGAGACCGCCGAAGCATGGGAGAAAGACGGCGCAGGTGAGGGGAAATGAAGATCGCGCATTGATTCCCTTTCATCGCTTTGCCGCGCTTCCGCAGTCTTGCTCATGTGGTGTAGTACGCGCAAATTTGCTACTACCTGGATCAGTAGTGACAACTAATCGGATGGTAAGCCCACCAGTCTCAGAAAAATGCACCCTGTTTTGCATGTCGGAAAAAAATTGTGAAGTAATCAAACCACGTGGCAGTCACTGAATTATATATCGGATCCGTGGGAATATACAGTGAGCCGCGTCATCTCATCTCGGGGCAAAGGCGGCTGCAACGAAAATCTCGTCCGCCATCAGGAAAAATGGATTCCACTATCGCTAACCAAATTTTGGCTAATTGCGCCAACGCCATCATGCACATAATGCTGACGCTGGTCCATAATGGGACCACCGAGACATGCAAGCGGGCCGTTGACCAGATAGAGGTCCAGCTTGTAAGCATCCACGTATTTGCTGGAATGTCCATTCTAACACCGTACCAGAAAACAGTCCGCTCGGTGGTAGAATTTGCATCTGATGTGCCTGATATTATTGTGTCAACTGATAAATTTTGGCTGGGACCGGGGCGCTCGTGGCCTGAATGGCGGCAAATCGCTACGTGTCCCACTTCTGCATTAACATCCCATCCTTGGTACCGCCATTCGAAACGAGCGGCTGCGTCTAATCAAGACAGTGGCAGCATGGAGATCGCACTGGATCACCAGGTTCCCGTCAAGGGAGACGAGGAATGGGAGGGGCAGCTGGCTGAGTCGTCGAAAGCTACCGATAAGGGAACGCAGCCACAGGAAAGGCGGCGGCAGGCGGTCGGAGACCAGGGGTCAGCCACGAAGGGTCAGAACACTAGAGACGCAGAATCAGAGGGTCATCTGGCCGAGTCGTCGAGAGCTGCGGATAAGGGAAAACAGCCAGAGGGACACTGGCGGCGGGGCAGCGAGCATCCGCGCCCAGAGGATGATCGGGACATCCAAAATCAGCAAATATCCGACGATCAGGAGCCAGATTGTAACCAGCCGCCGGCCAAACGTGGGAGAACGGCTGACGGCAGCCAAAGGAGTCATGGTGGCAATCAGTTGCCGACTTGCCCCGCAGATTCCCTAGCGCGCCATCCCTGTTCTCAGTGCGCTGCTAAAGGATTGCAATGTCATCCGACCGATGGCGGCGGGGCCTGTCAGGAGTGCAGGAAGCAAAAAAAAAGGTGCGATCACACAGAAAGCAGGCTGCGCTCAAAGTCTAGAGGCCGTTCACGTCGGGCGCCATCCGCTCGCCCGCAGCCGGAATCAAGAGAGTCTCCAGCATCGTCGGTCGAGAAGTGGAAAAGGGGCAGCTCATGCCAGCCTAGAAAGGAGCGGCGTACTAAGGAATCCAGTCCTCCACCACCTACCGGACCACCGCCTGTATCAGAAGAGTCACCGGCCTCGTCGGTCGGGAAGCGGAAAAGGAGCCACACCCGCGCGGCAGCGAAAGAGAGGCGTAGTAAGAGATCAATTGGTATGCAGGAAACTCAGCCTCCAGGTGGTAAGCGTTGCTCCGCAATTGTAGCAAGGCATGAAACTAACAACATGCAGAACTCTCGCACAAACAGAAGGGTGAGTCGGGCGTTTTATCTGTATATCTGGTGCTGGGGCTAACGTCGACGGAAGCGGTTCCTACCGTTGTGGTTACAGGATCGGATCCAGATCCGACCGCGCCCTCTTCTTTGGCGGTCGATCCCTGTCTCGGTCAGGCATATGCTGTCAGCGGTGAACCCTTCGTCACAAGGGCGGAATATCATCAGCTTCGACAAGACTATTTAACTTTGCGGGATATGTATCACGACGTCCAAGAAAGGCTTCGGGATGTTGAAACAGGGATGACGTCCATCAATCGGGTGGTAAAGAAAACCCGACTGGAGGTAGTCGAACCCCAGCCGCACAGACATCCCGCCACAGCAAGTCTATTATTTCCATTTAAACCGCGGTCGGCCAATACGTCCGCCGCCTGCCCGGGGTTGGCAGATGTTGACAGCCTTCCTCCCATCGCCCATCTGAGCATAGAGGGACAAGCCGACTAAGCCCCCTTCCAAAACAGCGGACAACACGAATTGGAAGACGAAATTGGATACTAATATGGGTTCTGGGGACCGGCCAAAGCCGGTCCCGCCACCGCGAGCGGGGTAAGCGGATTGTACAACGTCAGACAGCATTAGTCGGTACATCGAGGCGGTGGATGAGACGGAGCATAAATGATCGCAGGGATGACGGGCAACGGCGGATGTTAACAGTGCAATTCTCTGTAGCTGTTGTGCCTGGGGTGACAATGATGAGCTCCGGGACAGAGATGTGCATGGCAGTCAAGTGCATGGGAACCATAGTTCAATCTGCCTGCAAGCAGCAATTGTTCATGGGTGGCTGACCGATCCGCCGGGCGGACTCAACACAGTAAATGACTAACACACAGCGCCGCCCATGGACAGACGGACTCTAGCTTCTGAGTGAGGTCCACCCATCCATTGGTAGGTCGTCCGACGGGTCTGGCACTGCAAATACCTGAATCCTGGATATTTGCCTGTAATTTTCAGGTGACACTTCATAAAGGCGCGAGCATGTGCTGGTTGATGTCGGGCCTGCTCAATTGTCAGTCGGAAGTTGGTAGGGCCAGCCAGCCCAGCCCATCTGTAGGTTGTCGACGAGTCTGGCCCGCCCAATGTATACTCATTCAATTATTTGGCGGGTCCATTCTCAGCTCGCACTTCATACAGATCCGCCCATGTGCAGGTTGTCCGATATGTCGGACCTTGTAATACCGATTTCCAATCGGATATCGCTTTATCTGAGACGGATTTTCCAGCAGCAGAACCTTTGAAGCTACCTCTATCAGACACAGTGAATAAACCCACATGGAGTCAGGATGGATCCCCGTCCTCCGGATCTTCGTCGATGAACCCGTGCCACGAGTTTTTCGATGTTTCACTCGCCGTTGATGGCGTCTCAAGTCACACTAAAATGAAAAAGAAGAGGGCGTCAGCCAGCGTAAAGCGGACGAAGAAACATGATGATGTACGGCAGAGGAGTTCGTCCTCGAATGCGAAGAGGAGAGAGACTGAGTGTCGTTCAGACGCTCATTCAGAGTCTGCAAGCAAAAGGTCCAAATTGGTGCATCGACGAGATGATCCGGAGGCTCCAAACGCAAATGCTCTTCCGAAACACGATAGAATAAGTCTCTAACACGGAGTAGGTCGGAATCCTTGCACCAATGCCTTCAACTGAGGTCACTACTTTCTCTTGTACGTTTGCAACAGACTCCAGGGAACACGTACAATGAATTGATGTTCGGTAACCACATCAAATTTCCGACGAAAACAGTCAGTAACGATGCAACACGTGGATCCACAAAGAAAAGTCGCACCATGATACAATTCATTAGCATCCACAACTTGGTGGCTCTCGTTTGCGTCGTACGCACGGAACATTTTCACGGAATTCCCGGGACGAACACCTGTATGGAAGGTACTTATTTCCCCGACTCCCACGTTAAGTGGGGAGGGTTTTCTCGCGTCAATTCGAGCCTCGCCCTGCAAACGGAGTTGTGCGAATTTATTACTAAATTTGTAGATTAGATCACGGGATTCCATTTATCCACACCAAACACACACAAACACACACTAAAAGTAAGTACATCCTCCGACTGCTCACCTTGTTAACGTGTCTTTATCAAATTTCGCCAATCTTTCATCTTCAACTCAAACGATCCCGACCACTCCTACTCATCGACTCTGTTAAGGAGCACACCAAACATTTACACAATAAGGTGCACATTGCGTCACTTCTCTCGAACCGTGCTGGCTGACGCCGTCGTTTCCAGTTCAATTATCACAATGACATGTCTCAGATACGGGGGTCGACAAATCGATCAACTCCTGACCTACATGAAACGTGTTGAAGGCGTGCTCGGACGAGGTTGGGAATTGTATGCAGAGGGTCAAAAGCTGCAGTCCGAATCAACCGCGTTCCCCAACAAGCTCGACACCTGACCGGTCTTTGACCTATAGCTGTACGATATTAACCGACGAGACATGTCCGTCAATGGACGTCTGTTCGAGATCGGCTCCTTGGGACGGGTTCTGGCTCGCGCTTAACGCAGGCTGTTCAGGGAGGTCTGGAACCTGCTGTGGTTGGACTTTCAGGTGTCACATATGATCATGGACAAGGACATCAAGTGCAGGTGTATCCGTATACCGTATCGTTGATGGAAACGATGCAGACGTATGGGCAGACATTGGGTCTGGTAGAGCACAACCAGGGAATCGAGTGGCTCGTCACCGAGTATCGGAACGAGGCGCAGAGGATAGTGGCCGTAGGTGTGGTTTGGTTTCTGCTTGCCTCCGTTCTGCTCCTGACCCGACCGACATGCCTTTATAATTGTATTTCTTTTTAGGTATGAGCATCCGCTGGAAACCATGAACCAATACGACGATTCGTTTCGGGTGCGGACGCGCGGGACAATCAGCACGTACAGTTCCTAGCGAATTCGTGAGCTTGGTGATCAATTTGTACGGGACAATCTCCGGGCGGTGGAAGACTCGTTGACGTGTGCGTACACGCACGAGGCATCTTCGGAGCTGTTGATCAAGATACAGACTGCGGAACAACCTGGGGCCTGGCGACTAAGTATGCTGACTTGAAGGAGATGTTCATGTATATTTTCATCACTAATGTGGCAGTAACGTTTCAACAACGTTCCCACTGTATCTATGGTCGTCGCATGTGTCTTAACTACACTAGTGTAAGTTAGCCATGATTGTGCCAATTAAACCAAACCGTCGTTGCCCAACGCCGCAACGCGAGCTCCCTTGACGACCCATTTATTTATTGAAGCTTGAGAGGTGAGATTTATTGGGAATGGTCTACAGTACTACGGTAACAGTGGTATTTCATCTACTAGTTATGACGAAATTTATTATTCCGGAGAGTCGGGGACTTGGCGCAAGAGCGCCGCTACGATCAGGGCAACATTGTGCCCGTGAACTCTGTTCCTGACCGCCGATGCCGCAGGTGACACAGAAATCTGAGTTACTTAAACTACGTTCGAGTTAACTCCTCATGTGGTAGCAATCGAGTCGAGGCGATCCGCCGACTCTCGCAAATAGCAGATGTAAGTATGCGAAGAGACGCATAAAATACATAAGTACGAGGCAACCATACAATGACATGGACTAGGCACCGATATGTACATACAGAATGCGCTGATCAAGCGGAACAATACCAATTAATGAGTTCATCGTCCTCTGCAGCGCCAACGCTGCTCGAGTGTGATCCAGCCGACCACATCCATCCAACATATTTTCGTAAAACTTGCTCGTGATCTTGTTCGTATCTTCGTCGTCCACCGCCCACTCAAAGGGGTTGCTTCCTGTTTGGGATACCGTGGCAGGCAAAGTGAACCCACTCGCTCGTCCTCAGCTCCTTTGAAACTTGGGACATGCTCGATTCGGGACCTTCAAGGCGCGTGAGCGTGGCGAGACCCTGAATGCGCTCGGCAATGATGGCCAGTTCGCTGCCTACCGAGAAAAGCTCGCTTTCGCCTGACCCACAGCAAGGAAAAAACTTCTCCTCGTCTATCAAAGTCGTCGCCGATGGCCGATGATTCCGTCTCGCTCGCATAAGGGCAGTCAATGTGGGAGTGTAAGACGAGATGTACAAATGGGGAAAACTCCTTTGGCCGTTCCGATACGGATTAGCCGCGTGCAATGGCAGAAGGCAGAACTCGGTAGTGGGACACCACCAGATACGTGAGCCGAGTGGAACTGTTTCCCGAAGAAAATCAGCAATGGGCGAGACGACCTCATCCCAAAGGATTCTCAGAAAGCGAGCCAGATCTCTCCCCATGTCCATTGTCTTTGCATCGAAAGTCAGAGATTGGAGCTCCAATGATAGGTTCTGAACGCGGGATTTGGTGATCTGCAATTGGATATGAGCCGGATCTCGGTCAAAAAAGACAACGAGTGCATCGCACGTATACTGGCTAGCATTCACAATGACCACGGGTCCCCCACTGGCAGCGTGGTGGTGTTCTGAGAAGGAAGAGGGGAGAAGGAATCGAGCGAGACCGGGTAATGTGCGAATTTGAGAGATTGCGGATTGCAGATCAACATTAAGACCACACAGCTTGTTGTGCTGATCTGGACCTTGTGAATGAATTGTATCGTGCATTTCTGATGAGATTCGAGTAAACTCGTTCGGAAGGGACTGTCCTTCCTGGCCCGAGGCGATGACATCTTCAAGAGGGGAACGGAGACGAGCAATCTGGGTCCAGAATACACTACGACCTTGCTCGAGAAGCCCTCAACCGCTTGGTTTGCATGGTGAGCACGGAGGCAAGCGGAAAAGGCGTCGATTGCTAGGGATGAAGCGAGGTCTTTGAAACTCTGGAGACGATTGGGTAGGGATGGTAAAATGGAGAGATGTTGAACGAGTAGTCGAAGAGATGTTCCATATGCGAGAAGGACTTTGGGATGGCGGAAATTCTCAGCTTCCGCGATCCATTCTTTGGCAGCAGAGAGATCAATTGGTGAGAGTGTTTGTGAGATATTTGACAACTCGGTGTAGAGACTGAATAGATCAAGATTCTCTGTCCTTCAACTCGTTCGCAATTGAGGTCCGTCATGTCTCCAAGCTGCTTGTAACGAGCGGAGAGATAGTTTGCTACACTTCCCAACGACGTTGATCGATGCGGGTGCCCTGACGGGCGAAGGTCGAGGGCTTGTCTCGCGAGGATGATGGCCTCATGGAGGTCCGTCATGTCTCCAAGCTGGTTGTAACGAGTGCAGAGATAGTTTGCGACGTTGTTCGACGACGTTGAACGATTTGGGTGCCCTTCCGGGAAAAGCTCCAGTGCTTCTCTGCCATGGATAACTGCTTCCTCCATGTCCTCCACCGGCGCTCCTAGATGGTTGTGACGACCCAGCAGATGAACGGCAAGCCGGTTTAGTGAGCTCCATCGTTCGTCGTGACCTGGTGGGCAACGGTCCAGTGCTTGGCGATTGAGAACAATTGCCTCGCTAATGTGGTCCGTCCCGTCTCCTTGCTCAAACTAGGCGAACATTGACTCCGCTCGTGAAAGTATCTCCTTGACTGAAACAGTTGCCTCTCCAATTGAGTCCCTCTGGCCTCCTTTTTCATGCTTGGTGTGAGACTTTCCTCCAGAGGACCGCTTTTTGGCTGACGGCGTGAATGTCATTTCACTGAGGCTCTTCTCCACAAAGCAGTGAAACAAGCACCTTTTGATTTCGATTTCATCTTGTTTCACTGAAGTTGGGATGGTGAGGAGGGAACTGGAGTGGGAAGAAGAATGTGAGAATGTGGGCGACTTCGCCGCCATGACTCAGTGACTCACTTAAGGCAGCCTCAGGTCGTGTTTTCCGTATTTTTAGTTTGCACAGCCCAAGGTAAAACCTGGCAAGCAAGGAGTCCTCGTAGCCCTAAGACATCAATCAGTTCAAAGAAAAACGGCCTTGGCTAAAACGACGACAAAAAAAAGGTAGCCCTCTATACGTACCCAGCAACCGCTACCGCGTGATCCCCATCTTCAAAAACGTCCCAACCACTTCCACCTCGTCATACCTCCTCAGATTCTCCGAAAGAGTATACTTGAGTGTGTTCTGGAAATGTCACTGGATCATGTCTGGGAACCCCACCCCATTCGATTCGTTGCGACGGGTGCAGGTAAGAAGCGGAAGACAACAGAGAGGTGATGGTATGGATCAGGTCGTGCGCCAGGTCTTCGAACTCAGAGCCGCATTCGGAGGCGATTTGAGCGGCAAGGAGGAGACGGAGGGCGAGTGAGGGCGAGTCGACTTGTATCGCGAGGATGGTGGTGCATTCCCGCACGAACTTGAGAATGGTGGTCATTTTCGATTGCCAGTCGTCTTCCTATTCGTAAATTTTAACGTGTCGAGGTTAAACTTGAAAGTGTAATCCGATCTCACCAAATGTGAATTTTGTACTGCCGACAGAGCTCGAACTTGAAGTGACTCGAGCGCAGGAAACGTATACCGTTACGGTATCCGTTCACCTCCAGCCTCAACTTGAGTGCCGACTTGCAGCAGCTGGTATATTGCATCCGTCCACCTCCAGCCTCAAAATGCTGACGTGCAGTTTGGAGCAGTGTAGTCACTGCGGTGTGCCAGTTAATTCTTGCTAACACTCTCGACCGTATCTGGATACCCGCCGTAAATTGCCACACGTGACACAAATCCAAGACACCATCCAGGGTCCAGGGGCAATCCAGGGGCATCTCGATCACGGGTCTCGTTCTTGAGCACGCTAGAGACGATACGGTGTGCGATGGAGCGGTGTGTGGAGCGAGACCTCGGACCGGATGACTGGGGTGCACGCCACGGCGGCAAACAGACCGTCTCGAGACTGGGATTGTGAATGACACGATCAACTATGTCTGAGAGAAGCAATCTACTCTCGAGTCAGGCGAGGTGGATCCTCCGTCGCCAGAAGTCCCCGACTCATGAAGGTTCGGGCGGCCAGGTCACATACACCGGCTTGACACTTGCCCGTCTACCTCAAGGCCTCACCCACGACGCGCATGTACTACAAGGAGGCACATCTGACTGCCCTCCCACGACGGCGAAGCTGGGTGGAACAGGAAACGAATGTACAAACGCGCACGCAAATACGTGGACACGTGGACCCTCGCGCGTCTTGCACTCGCTTTCCTGATGCGCTCGTCGTGTTTTCCAACGTCCCACGGCAGCGTCACCGTGTTTGGGGAAAAGTGCGAGCATATATGTACGCACGCACGCGAACGCCTGGTACGTGGTGACGACGTTACGATCAGCCAACTCCTTCCCATGCAAACCTGACCCCGATCACGGACCGAAAGATGGGTTCAGCTTGCTCATCGTTGATGATCTCAGGTTCCATCTCGATCGAGAGAGTCGTTTGCAGCAACGGAACCTTGCTACCCTCAACGATCTGGTCCGCATCGCGCAGTACTAGATATTCCAGATCTAAATACCTGGCAAAGGACCGCCTTCACTTTTGCTAGTTCCCCGCTTGACGCAGGGTCAGAACTTGAATAACAAAATAAGCATGGGTACTTGGTCCCCCTCATGGATTCGAAACCGTTCCCATCCCGCATCCCGCATCCCCGACCTGACCCTCACAATCAGAGACGGGCGCCCGATGGGAGCGAGATATTGACGATGGCCCAACAGCCTCTCCCACATGCTGGAATGCAACTCTCAACGCCGCTCGCGAAGCCAGGGTCGTCATACTGTTCAAAACACAGACATCCACATACCCAGACATTCACGCGTTCGATACTACATAGCAAATGTATGCGAAGAGACACATATAATATCGTAGCGGCGCACTTGCGCCAAGTCCCCGACTCCAGGGAGCAAAGGCAAATGAACTTTGAAGACGATTGCATGACAGAAGTTCAATTCGGTGAACATGTATACAGATAATGACAACCTTGGTAGAAAAATACGTGTGCAATGCTAACATTGTACCGTGCCGTAGATTAGTAACTGATGCGGAATAGACCACACTGGCTTTTAGCCTTTGTACTACTAACTTGCCAACAAGGACTCGGGAGTGCAAGCTTTTCAGGGCTTAATGTTCTCGTGTTGCGGCTTGATTAAAAAAAACTTGAATGACCTGAAAACCTTCACGGAGGCCATCGGATGCCTCGAGCTCGAGCAGTCTCTAGGTTTCCATTTCGCATCGATCTGGATCAACATCGGGATTCCCGTCAAGTCGGCCAGTGGCAGACGTAGGGGGACGCATTCGACTTCGTGTGTGAATCGTACATAGTAGATTGTGTTACCTCCGTTACAGTAAATAGGACGCAATTCATTGTTCTTGATTCAAGGATACTCAAATGTGGTCGTTGTAAACATTTACTCTCGAATGATCATCGATCAAGTCTCTCTCCCAGAAGCAAGGTGCCCAGCCGGCGCGCCGGCGTATGTACATCTGATGCATACGCATGATTGACAAGGGGTATTGTTTAGATGATTGCGACGACTCGGACGTCCCCGCTAACATCGTGCACGCTCGTAATAGGTGGGCAACTTCACGTTAGGGTGGCCAGTGCTGTCAAATATTGACCTATCGAGGTCCTCTACACGCCGTTGACGCAGGCGCCGCCATCAAATTTTCTGGATAAACTTACTTATTGCGAAGCTACTGACGCGGCGCATCCATGTATCATGAACTCAGGCCTCAGTGCTGGGCAGGCCACGTTTGTGCCGCTGTACTCGGTGTTCAAGTTGTCGCTGTTGTCATACATGCGCAAGGCACCTTTGGTGAAGCCCTGGACGGACGTGGGGAACAGTCTGAGTAGGCAGCGTAATGCGCTCGATGCATTCTCAAGGCGTGCATCAGTTGGAATTTGGAAGGCAATGGCGATTGTTGCTGTAGACGAGGATTTGGTATGGGGTTGGCGCGCAACGATAGCAAGCCGTTTCTCGTATCTGGACGTCTGGATGTTGACCTCGGGGGCTTTTTTTCTTGAATCGTGTAATTGCGGAGGGTTGGTCAACGGAACCAAAGTTTTGACACAGCTCATCATCGTGGTATGAAAGGGCTTTGTTTGAGAGCTCGGAAAATTCGGGTCCTACTAGCAGTTCATCATGCGTTTCTCGTGGAATCGTAGATGGCGCAGCGAGGTGCTGACGAACGTGACGTGACCCCAACCAACTTAACGGTCTGTATTCGAACGCGTACATCAGCGAGCTCTTCATGCGATCGTTTGGGACGGGTTCGGAATGGAGGGTATGAAAACTTACGTCGAGATCGTGCAACGCAAGGAGCGAGAGATTGGTTGCGACGCATTGACACATTGAAAGGTAGAGTTTCGGTCACCATTCTGCAAAACAGTCTGACTATCATGGGTGGAATCTCGTCGACGGTTAGCAAAGGTGTAATGAAGGACCTGTCGTGTTCAATTCCTTGACTGTCAACCAGAGAAGATGCTGACAAGGCAACATTGGTTGAATTGTAGCCTACTCGGACCTCCAACCAGCAAACCAGATTAGCCCAGTCGCTTTTTCTAAGCAGTTTCATCTTACAAACATCTTGATTGTAAGCACAATATTCTTTCCATCGTGTCTAGCGTCTGAAGCAGAACTTACGAAGGATCGGGATGCCGTTAAACTGGCGTCGTCAACCAGACACGAAATTCCTTGGAGAGGTAACGTATAACAGCGAGCAGGGTGTCGATGACTCGTGCGTCGGAATTCGACTACAAGCATATTTCTGTTAGAGCATAGGAATCTATGGTGGATCATGCGAAACGGCGTCTTCAAGTGAACATGATCGGAAAAGCGGCGAAGAATAGAACCTGCGAAGGACACACCAGAATATACTCATCAAGCATGACCTCGGAGAACCACCCATCGAATGCGCTCGCCTAGGATGACCCAATCGAAGCCTTTGTAAAGCTTCAAGGCACCTCCGAGGGGGAGGCTGAAATGTCTGCCGTTATGGAAGCAAAATCGGCTGCCTGGAGTGGCAGCACTAGGACCTCACATATAGTCCTTCACTACCCTCTTTCCTCCAGATAGGCGGTGTAGGTTAATCCCCAACCGAGCGAACCATACTACCACTTTGGTTTGCGAAGTTCGTTCCTTTTACGAAGAGTCTTCTTCCCTCTTTCCCCTCTGACGCTTTTCAACTCATCAAACTTCTTTTTCGCATATCTCCGCGCTTCCGTGTCCTCAACAAGTTCGTCCACCAAGGTCCGTTTCCGATGTGCACGTGGAAGATTGTCGGTGCTTGCGGTACCGAAAGGCGTGGTA
>JBBPPC010000269.1:0-25024 GCA_038091775.1 Leccinum olivaceopallidum | reverse complement strand
CTCGTCAAACCGCCCGATCTCAATCAAGCTCGAGTCAACAAATGTCTGATCGCTATCGTGAACAGAAAAATCGCCCACAAGGACAGTGCTTCCGTAAGCACCAACTATCATTTTTCCTCTTACTGCAAATGAAATGACGATCGGCAGGGTTCAGTGTTGTACTACTGGCGCGGATTGTCTTGATGGATTGTCCGTACACGTCCCTCTGTCCGCGTCAAAACGCCGACGCTGTGTCCATACTAGCTGTACAGTTACCGCTAATGACTCCACTAGGTACAGTCATCGCTTATGGGGGGGAATTGTGTGTCCAAGGATGAGGGCGACTTCCAACGCTTCGGCTAATGAGTTTATTGGGCTTGATCAATGATCACGGACCCGGCGAAATTAGTATCTTCCACCGCCAACTCTCATCACTGAGCGACGAGTGTTTGGAGTTACAGCAGTATGTTTCCGGATCACCGGTTATTTAACACCCCGGGGATTATTATGATACTTGAGGCCGAAAGCCACCTCGCATCAGCGCCCACTCGTGTCCGGAACTTTTATCCCCCACACTATCGTCTGCTCTACTGGCTCCGTATCGCATTCATCATGCGAGGCATGAGTTTTACCCCTCATCTTGACCCATGCATAGCAAGCTGATTCACTGACATAAGCGGTGATGAACATCCGCCGATCATCCACACGGCTATCGGGACACGACAAGGACCTACACTACGTACTGACCCACACAAATTCCAGCGTTTTGGCGTATCTGCCGAGGACAGTGCGCTGCAGTCGCATCTGCGGACGGAATGACTAATTCCCATTGACGATGGTATCTGACGACTGTCTCCTTGTGCAACTTGCGGATCGTTTGCTAATAGTTAGGTGATGGAGCTGGTGGCAGGACTAAAGTATCGGTTGGTACCTGGGACCATATCCAGAGTACTCTGCTGTTCCGAAGGGACTTTGTAGGGTGGAAAACTTGCGCCAGCATTACATCATGATTGCACAGTGAACTGGCTCACAGTGAACCGGTGACATCCCGCAAACTGGGATGAGATGTCTGCTAAAGCGAGATGTAGTACCTGGTGGGTCATGTTACTCATGTCATGACAGACTGTTGTTCTAAATCACCATGACGCTGGGTTTTCACATTTGAGTAACTTTGAATTCGTCCAAGCAATTCATCATATCAGCTGTACCAATTGTTAATATAAATGTGACACCAGGCTTTCAAAAATTTGAACATTGAACCTTCGAAGTTTGAACGTCATTGGATGGTGGTAAATCATACCCAGGGGTACCTTCGCTCTAGGGGTCACGAGCCGAGAAGCCGGTCGGAAGTCGGAAGCACGAGGTGGAGGGGCGGGACATGGGGAGGGACATGAACGAGGTTTACCTGTGGTATCGCCCGGTTGAACTTGTCATCGTTGCAGAGGCACAAATCATGCTGTTGCAAGATGTCGATCACCATGGTTAACGTGAACATTGAACGTTCGAAGTTTGAACGTTATCGGATGGTGGTAAATCATACCCAGGGGTACCTTGGCTCTTGTATTCGCTGTCGCAGACCCGGGTCCCATGTTGGCACGCCACGAGCATTAATGCTGTCAGGACTCCCTTCAGTTTCAATGACCTTGATGCGCCTTCCGCGCTGCAGCTTCAGTGAAGACTTGGTAAATAGGCATCATTCCATTTTACCCAAACACCAACCACCTCTCAATAGTAACAGTATCGGACTACACCCTCGGCGTACGAACTTTTGACAATCCAAATTATAAATACTGATCACAAGAAAACATCCTGTCTTGCCATTCTTTCCCTGACGATCAACCAGGCAGGACAACTCCTACACATCATTTCCTCTATCCTCGAGCTGGATTTCCTCCCCACCTTCCTCGCCCGGACGGCTATCCACACCCGCAAACGCGATCCCAGAGACAGAGTGATCCCGTCCAGCAACGTCCCCAGAATGCGAAGAGATCCCAAAAGCACTATCAATCCCTTCCAACCGACCACGGCTGTCCTTGTCGTAAAGCTGACGCATGCTGATCACAAATCGGGGCATGATAGGGTATATGGTGGTGATGTAAAAGAGTCCGAGAATGAGACCCCAGAGTGGGGTAAACAGGCTCCCATCCGCGAATGCTATCGCGCTGGTGATATTGTTGAGCAAAGTCCTGTGTCGTGGCGCAAAACTTGATCAGCGATGCCGTCCTAGATTGCGCGCGCGCAAGAACCACTAGTAGCACAGATATGACGAACAACGTACACAAAGAGATAAGCAACACCCTCCTTGACGATCAAGGTCATATATCGGTTGGGCTTCCAATGTCCCGTCGCCTTGTACATCGCATTTGATTCCTTCATTAATGGAATGAGAGCAAGGATCAATAATAGTAGGACATCGAAGAGAATTGGCCAGATGACCATATATTTCACGTAAGGGCCGATTACAGCATACACCTCAGTGCAAACCGAGTAATCGAGCACTTGGCTGGTTCCAACTACAAATGAAAGACAGAAGGGGGTAAAGTTAACATGTGTACTCATTATTCCGACTGGGTGGAGTCATACCTGTGGCATCGATTTGTGGATTGTAAAGGATAGCTACCTCGACGAGTTCTTGAACCACCCTAAGCGTGTAGCAAAGCAGAAGGATAGTAAGGATGACTTTTGAACGATTCCACATTGCATGAACACGCAGAACCATTAACACTGATCAAAGTCAAATTATCTCAATGAAATAATACAATAACCATCTAACTCACACGAGGAGGCACAAAGGAATGCTGCAAATGCCCAATTATAAGAGTCAAGGAGACCAGTACCTTTGCAGGTATAGATATGATTCCCTGATCAAGCATCATCGAGGACGTATGCTTACATCTGACCGATTGTGAACAGGTATAAACAACGAAATGAAACCACGTACGTCTATTACCGCAAGACACTCTCATTAAATTCATTCATTGAAGGGAAAAAACTAACCTTGACAGGTCCAGGCACGAACGTGCTGCCATCTTGAAATAAACAAAGTCATCATACTGAGCCTTGACTAATTGCATTGAACGTACAAAGCGAGTTGATTCTTGAAACCACGTTAAAGGTATACTGTACTTTCCGTGATCGCAACTCACATTGCAGAATAGATACCAGCGTAACGGACCTGTGCGAGATAGAGTATTGTGCATGAGCCACTCTGAGTCTTGAGAGCAAGGTGTCGAAAGGTTTTACACACAATAATATACAACAAGGACACCCATGTCCAGGACTTGTTCTGCAGTGCCATCAGTGGACGGATAATTACGTTGAAATGTGTGTTGTCTGACCCAGATATACTCAACCTATGAATAGACTATTGAATAAACAGTAATGGAGGAAACACCATGTATACCTCGCTGGGAAACATGAGGACTGTTGACGAAGCAGTCCCAATGTTTAGTGTTACATATATGTTAAGTGTGTGCTTTAATGCTCACCATAATCATAGACCACGGCGGTCACGATTGCAACTGCATGGCAGTAATGATGTTAAATTAATGAGCAATCATATGCTTCGCAAAGAGCCATACGGGATGCATAATCGTTCCAGAGCTGTAGCTGAACGGCCGATTTCACGTCAGATGACATGGCGTAAAATTTAATGGCAGTGTCTGAATAGTATTTGGGTTAATAGCGAAAGACGACGAGGGTGAAAGGATTAGACTCAGTCACCTGGCAGGATGTGCAGTATATATTGCCACTCAACTGAGCATGGGTCGGTAATGCATTCAATTTCCCGACACTGCGCAGAGATGTAGAAATGCTGTCAAGAACTTTGTCGCAAACAGTCCGCGACAAGCAGGTCAGGCATAGCATGGCGACGCATGATGATCATATCATCTAGCATTGATATTTGTTTCCAATGAGTATCGGGCTGCAAAGACTCGCGAAGCAGTTACATACTTACCTTGGCTAGGATTGTTTACTTGAACCAAGGCAATCTTCTGAAATCGGGTCGTCACCTCTATCAATGGAAACGACTAGATATACACATCGAAATGTGCTCAACTTGGAGTTGGACAAAGCAATCAATGCGATCCCGCCGGCCATCGAAGGTCATGAGCTGATAGCACTGCCTCCAATCTTTGCAAGATGATATTGGGCGCAGATCGGAAAAAGGTATCGCTTCAATGATTGATCAAGACACGAGTTTTATGATGGTGGATGATACGGGCTGTTTCTGCCAATCGCGCTCCTGGATGCCTCGATTATTGCATGGAATGCGACGAAGAGCCGCCGTTGTAATAGTTGATGATCGATGAAGACTCAGCGCCCCCAGCACCTGAAGGCTGACGTTGAAAGAGACCATGAATCTGATCATCATCTGGCAAGACGCTACCAAGTAGTAGATTTCGCTCTCGCAGCGATGCAAAGCGTCTTTCGACAGCTGTTCACAGCATCATAGATAGTCTGGTCATCAGAGCGTGTCGGACTGCGGCTGAGTAAGCAGCACATGAGGCCGGAGTGCAAACTTGAAACTTGAAGCTTGAAGACCCGTTCATCGTTGAATCAGTTCTCATCCTCGTATCCCTTGCACCGAACAAGCCGTACCGGTACAGTAGTGTTATGAGCACGCCTAATTCTTCTACTCATCGATACTACACTGAAGCAAGATCCCCTTGCATACCTTTCGTTAGAGATATCTCAGCTGCTGTAGCGGCTCCTCGCATCCCAGACACAGGCACGTATCCCATCATGATAATCATCATCAGATAATGCCACATCGTCTGATGGTCATTGCGAGACATCAGGTTTCGGGACCAGGACGATTGCACCCCTCTAGGAACTTAACATTGACGGACTCATCGGTGGAGCTAACAACAGAGTCCCGCATGATGCTAAAGTGTATCTTTCAAGTTTCGAATACTCCCTCGTGAGGAGCGGTGAGGATCCACTGTAGAGGAAGGTTGAGAGTTTATATCCTGGCCTCCGATTGGCTTCTGTTGTCACGGGGGCAAAGATTTAGAAGGTGAAATGTTTGACGCGTCTGGAATGGGGGAAGTTGGGTAGGAACAGAAGGCGGGAGAGTAGGCGTAATAATACTCGTCTTCATCGGCGCGGAGCGGAGAGGGAATGGAAGAGTTGTCGATAAGGTGCGCTTGAGAATGAGTACGTCCCGGGACCCACTTTCCGGGAACGGACTGGACAGGGACGAGGAGATCCGGCTTGAGGTGGGGGAGGTGGACGACGGGGGGTTCGTGAGCCAACTTTCTCTTTGAGCTGAAAGCGAAGAAACTGGTAAAACTGGAACGCTTTGGACGGACTGGAGGAGAGACTCGCCTATACCTCCATCGGGAATGAGTGGGTCGGGGAGGTCAAGGTCACCGAGGTCGATGTCAAGGTCTCTTGAAGGACGAACGAACTGTGGTGGCTCGCGTGCTTGGTGTTTTTCACGGGACGGAGAGAGACGAGCAGGCAAAAGACACCAAAGCACGGCGGGACTCTTGAGGACCATCGAAGGTGACGCGGTAATTGATCACTCCATGGACGGACGCTGCTTTAAATTTTGTGTCGCGTCTTGTACCCACGGGCTAATTGACGCATCACTCAAAACAAATTTTTCTTATCAAGTCTTATAAACACCTAATAAATACCAAAATTGACGAAATGTAGCAGAAAATTGCATTGTTTGCTCTAAGAGTTTGCATTCGAATATACTGCTATCCTCCGTCGCGAATTGTACGAATCTGACAGCCCTTGTCAGATAATCAATACAATTTCTCCTATTTGGCCATGACGTAGATCATTGTATATCGATCACATCGAATCAGCATTTTTTGTGCGTGTAGACTAGTAATACAGATTTATTCCTCATGCCCCGAAGCTTCTATTGGAATATACTGCTATCCTCCGTTAGGAATCGCCCAAATATGTTAACCATTGAGCAAGATCAACCAAATTTGTGCCACGTGGATATACCGCGCAGGATATGGGAGCAATTGCGACGGACGAGCACATTTTTGTGTATGTCGTCATAACACGTGTCATTAATTCAATGGCAGTCACCAAAAGTCTCATACATTGACAACAGTACTAGTGCTACACGAACAGGAAGTAACAATTTACAACACATGTGCAGGTTATCTCAAGGAAGAGCACAACACGTCATAGGACCCAGGTGGCCAATATCCACCACACCTGAGGCCTGAGGCCTGGACCATAAGTTGTTCGACAGCGCAATCTATCACTACGCGCAAATCAACTCTGGGTGGTAGGAAAGTCACTATGCCAGTGCGAGGCACAGGAAGATATAGGCATCCAAGTGAGGAGACCCGTCCACAACCGCACGATGCAGCGCAGACGAGACCCATACATGCCAGAGTGGCCACTGGTGGTGGGCGAGAAAGAAGAGTATAATTCAAGGGCCGGGAGAAAAGTGGGGTAGTTATATGCAGGTTCCGGAACAAACAAAGGAAAACAATTTGACAGGTCGCCGTCGGTGTCTGGTGTCCTGTCCTGCATAATAGCCGACACATTTTAGCTCCGGGACACACAGTGACGGTGTCACAACACTAGACCATTCTGGATACTTACGGCGGGACGACGACAGGTCCACCAGCGCCAGTGAGGATGCCACGCGATGACGACAACACGGCGTGCTGGCAGCACCGCGCCACGACGGACTCATCGACGAGACGACACGACGATGAGTCGAACGACACGACGATGAGTCGAACGACACGACGACAACGTCAAACGTGACAAGGTGGGTGCCTCTCTCTCCCTCCCCCAGGCTCCCTCACCCACCAAACGCCAGACCTCATCCACGCCGCCACGCTAGCGTATGCCCCCTCGATGTGACGACACGACGACGACAATTACGACGAGCCGTCCTTCCCCACCCTGCGCCAGATATCGCACGCCACTAGCGCATCCATGTCACAGCAAGGACGCCACGCCGCACGCGACAAGTACTGACACGACGATGGATGACGGCGCAGCAGCGTGCCAGCGTGCCCGCCTCTCCCTCTCCCTTGCCCACTCTCCGCCGCCGCCGACGATGATGCAACGACGACGGCTCGACAACGACAAAGACTTGGAAAACTCGACGACGCGACGATGACGACTCGATTCGACTCGACAACGAAGATGACGTCGACCTGGCGTACCGGCGAGTCTCTCCCTCTCTTTTCCCTCTCCCTCTCCTCCCTACGCCCGACCCAAACCTCGTTCGACACGACAACGTGACGTGCTGGCGACACCATGATATGTCGACGTGCGGGTGCGGGTATGATTGCAGGAGGCGGAGATGCACTTGCAGTGTGTGTTAAAGCCTGATCCGGGTGCGTCGAGCCGTTTCGAGTCTCGTCGTGTGTGTGGACTGACGGATTTTGCAGAGGACTTGAACCCGTTCAGTTGTACGTGTACGAGGCCGAGATGTCCTTGTTCACGCGCATGGCGCAGATGCGATCGGGTGCGGAATGGTTGTTGGAGGTACAGATCCTCCCGATCTTGTTGCAGTGCAAGTTTTTGGATACGAGGCCGGAAGAGGATCAGTCGTTCGGTCCGCGCCCTCAGCTCCCTCTCCTTCGAGTCCTCTCCCTCTCCTCATCTCCCTCCCCTCCCTCGTCTCCTTCTCCATCCAGCGTGTCCCAACGGACTCGTACGCACACCATTGACGACGACACGCGACGACGACATCATCCATGCGCCCTCTCCCTCCCTCCTCTCCCTCTCCACCTTACGCTTTTACAGAGTAAGTGTGTTCCTCCACACGCGTACATTGACAGCGCCATCTTGCATGCCGTCAGTTTGGTGGACTGACCGAAAGTCTTAGGGACGCCGACTGGCGACACGGAGGCTGACGCGACGACGACAAATGGTAGTCGCTCGTGTGCACTTGATTCGTCGTTGAAGTCTAGTAGTTTTCCTTTTTTTTTCTTCTCCTCTGATTAGAATATTGCAAAGTATCTCGATATCTTCAGACCGTCAGTCGACAGGGAGTCCCAGGGATTAATCCACATTCATTGAAGTCCGAGTCCGAGTCGTTGCTCCTTCCGCAACTTGGACCGCAAGCAAGGTTTAGGCCGACACCGTAGGCATTTCCCGAGTGAGTCACTGGAGGAGGAAAGTACTATATAGTCCATCACAGTCTGTTACCAATACACGATATAATTACACCAATTTCCGCTTCACGAGGAATTAGAAAACTAGAATTCAATGTATTCATAAACCTATTGAAATGGAGAAGAGAATCACAGAGACTGGGCAAAGTGTGTACATAATGTGCAGCTATGCGCTGTAGATTACAGTCTCATCGGCTCGTCGATTCAATTTTAGCTTGATCTGAAGTTGCACATATGATATGATGGGGAAATTACAAAACCATTAGAATTTATTAAGATAATCACTACGATTTCCAATTTCTGGGGAACTAGTTGATCAGACTTCAATGAATTCATAAAGCTATTGGAATGGAGAAGAAGATCGCGAAGGCTGGACCATTGGACATACTGCTACTAGTATTTCGAATACCAGTAAAATCCCTCGCAATTGATTGTTATCACAGGAAAAATTTGAGCTAATTTGGCAATCGAAATATGGTAATATGATGGCATCTTGATTTCAGTGATGCAGTGCAAAGACTTCGGACAAGGAACGTAAGCAGCACTTTCTCTCTCTTTCTCGTTCCGCCTCGTCGCTCGTCCTCACCTTTACCCGTCCTCGCCTTTCGTCGTACCCACCTCACCACCCTAGACTCCTCCTCACCGGACTCGTCACCTCGCAGCCTTCGCCCACTGGGTCCCCAGAGCGCGAGAACACCCGCAGCGGCAGCCAGTTCTGCGAGGCGGTCCCACCCGCCCATGCACCTTGCGCCCCCAGCAGGTGTCCCTCCCGTTCCGGACCGGCAAGCGCTTCGCCCACCGTCTCTCACCATATCCTCTATCCCGTTGTAGGGAGCAACTGTCCGAATTCACGACACATATAAAGACTATGAGTCGCATGTGCCATCTCAACTACCTTCTATCATCACTATGACAGGACCACAGACACCGTGACCACAAACATACCATAATCTCCCTCGGGCGCCGTCCAACTTGAAGCAATGCGTTCAAGGCCCCTAAGATATCCGTCTGCTGATACTGCATATCTACTCATTAGGAGCATTCTACATCGCTGCCACTATGAATGAAACACATGCATCGATCTCCTGTTGCAACTGTGGCCTTCACAACCTTCCATTTCCCAGTTCGAAAGAATTGAATCATTCTGAGTCATTCCACCTTGAAATCCCCTTGCATACATTTTTTTTTCTTTTCGTTAGAGCTATCTCAGCTGCTGTAGCGGCTCCTCGTATCCCAGACAGGCACGTATCCCATCATGATAATGCCACATCGTCTGATGGTCATTGCGAGACATCAGGTTTCAGGACCAGGACGATCGCACCCCTCTAGGAACCTAACATTGACGGACTTAACAGTGGAGCTAACAACAGAGTCCTGCATGATGCTCAAGTGTAATTTTCAAGTTTCGAATACTCCCTCGTGAGGAGCGGTTCTCGGTCGTCAAGGCCCAACGTGCGTCTGAGTCTGCGAGGACTGGGGTAAGCGCAGGATTGCGGGAGTCGACGTTGGCGGGGCGGCGCTACTTAGGTAGCGGAGGTGTCTCCAGACGTGTCTGGACTTCCTGGACGAGGCGGTGAATGCCGGCGCCGGCGCGCCGCGCGATCCATGGCGTACTTGGGTCGGGCGCTGATACTGTCGTCACCGTCGCCGCTTCCTCTCATGATGTTCAGGGCAGTCGACGAACGTACCCCGAGTCGAAGTTGATATGTCGTGGTTACCAGACGAGACTCTACCTCTTCAGGCCATCTTCCGGGAGGGGCATATCTGTCTCTCCTCCGAGGTGTCCCGCAAACAATTTTGGTGATATCACTGGTTCCTAGATTCACAACGTAACACCAATTACCGTGTCAGACTGCCTAAATGAGGCGATCCAGCGGCTCTCTGCGAAACAGGTCCCTAAACGTTCATATGCGAAACAGTTTTCAACCATGTTTCGTTTTGCGCCGCGTTCTTGTTCCCTGCTCGAATGATACCACCATCATCAAATCATTATCAGTTTGACCCATGCATCGTTCGATTTGTTCCTATCCCTAATAATTGAAGTTAGGTGAGTTTTCAGTCCACAATTGTGACAAGTCGCGCGCGCGCTTGTCCCCAGTCAAAGCATCTCCATCTTGTTATCAAAATTCTCATGCTGTAAACTCTGCGCACGGTATGTAAACAGTGTGATTATAACGATCTCAGGCCAACCATTTACAGCATAGTACTTTGTCCCTCCTTGGAAGCCCGGTCTTTCGGAACTTGACTCCGAGGCATTCTAGTAGGAACCGGTCGGGAATGGCGACTCATACCCGGTACTCGGGCGTACACTCCCTGGATGTCTTAGTCTTAGTTCCTGTGGACACCCAAGCGCCTTCGACTCCTATGACAGCAAATGGCTGGGACCGTTTCGTGTATCAGCCTAGGATTGTAGCTGATAAAGATAATCTATATCAACGAAGCGCACGGCACAACTCGCAGCAAGTGAAAACGCGGTCAACCTTCAAATATACCATGTGAGCAAGTTCGCTGATTCAACTGACATGCCATGGCTCACTCCCGGTGACCAACAACAAAAGGTAGAGCAGTCCGATAGTGAATGCCCTGGTGCACACCCTTTTGGTCCCACTTATCGAAATGAAGCACAGGGCGCAACTACGCTCGAATCCGCCATACAAGTTTAGTCTGAGAACAATGAGCTACTAAAGCCGATCAAAGCGGCGTAATTATTTTCCCGTATCAAAGTCCGTCTTTTGTTTTCGGCGCCCTGTAGTGTTATTGATGATCAAGAGCCCGTCAGCGCCGGTGGCACGAATGCTCTCTTAATCAACATTTGCGGAAGCCTCAAAGAATATAAAAGCAGGGGAGACGGACTAGCAGAATTCAGACTGGTTCAGACTGTGCTATCTCCCTCCCTCACTCACACAAGGATGCCATTCGAAGCCAATACCAAACCGAAAGGCGTCGCGTTGGTCACAGGCTCTGCCAACGGTATAGGTCGGACCATCGCTCTTCGACTCGCGAGCGATGGATATGATATCGCGTTGAACGACCTGGCTGTCAACAAAGCTAAACTAGATGAAGTCAGCGAGGAGATCAACAAAGGATATCCAGACCGGCGAGTTCACACGCTGATAGCAGATGTCAGCATCGAGGAGCAAGTGAAGAACATGGTTGATGGCACGGTCAAAGCGCTCGGCTCACTCAATGTGGTAAGCCATTATGTTTCTATCGGCGTTGCTCGGATGTTGGTTCAGACAGTTTCCCATCAGATGATCGCGAATGCCGGGATTTTGAGAACCGGTCCGATTATCCAAAGTTTGTCGAGTTATTTCCTCCTCACCGCGGTTCGCTGGGAAACAAGGCACTCCTTGACGCACACGCTGTTTGATAGTGACCGTGGACGACTTTAATACCGTTTTAGCGGTAAACGTTCGTGGAACATTCCTCTGTTATAAACACGCAGCACAGAAGATGATGGACCTTGGAATCAAAGGTCGGATCATCGGCGCCAGCTCTCTCGCGGGAAAACAAGGTCAACGTTATGCCACATGCTTTTATTCTGGCTAACATATCCTCTGCATCATCACAGGACATGCATTGCTGAGCGCTTACTGCACGTCCAAGTTTGCTATCAGGGGATTGACTCAGACTGCAGGTTTGATACGTTGACGTTCCTCCGACGTGTAGCGATCTGACTGCATGTTCAAGCTGTCGAATTTGGGAGGCATGGAATCACCGTCAACGCATATGCTCCGGGTCTGGTTGAGACCGCAATGCGTCAGTCGTTTGCCTAGTCCTGTCTCTTACGTTGTGCATTAACCCCTAGAATGCACGGCAAAAAAAAGTGGATACGCTGCAAGACGACATGGTTAAATACACGGGCGACAAAGGGGGCGTCATTGATCCGGTAAGTATGATTCCGACGCCCGTGTTCGATCTGTGCTGACCCACCGACTTCGACGGCCCTCGGCTAACAAATAGTTGACCAAAATGGCTGCTGTAGGACGCTTGGGGACTCCCCAGGATGTTGCGGCCCTCGTGTCCTACCTGGTGTCACCAGAGGCACGCCATGTCACCGGTACGCATATTTGTCTTATCGGACATCTCGTGGTGCTCACCTTTTCACATGCAGGCCAGACGGTAACTCGCATCTCGTGACGGGCCGAATGTCGTCAAGTCTGACCTGTTTTTTTTGGCAGATATCGATCGACGGCGGAACACACTTTGACTGAAATCGATCTCAACATGCGGTCATCATCCCTTCATTTTTTTCTCGTGGATTTCAAGGATCAGAATATAAAGGAATGTACTTGGAAATTTCAAACATCTCTATTGGATCGTTAATTTAACGATGTCTCACAACTCAACGCTCGAATGTTGGATAGTGAAGATTGAGCACAATCAAATACATATTTGAGATATAGCACTACATCACACGAGATTGCAAAGTTAAATGGGAGAGTAATGACATTGCAGTTACTCGGAATGTGATGGAGGCAGATCAAGTGAGAAATGACTTGGTGTCCGGTGCAATAAGTACCAGTTTGTCCAGAACCTCGGGGTAGTCGGGTATATTAGTTTCCAGTCAGGAACATTTGTCAGAAAAAAAAAGGTGGCAGAATGACGAGAGAATAATAATACATGTGAAACTATAACTCATGAACTTTGCAGATAAGTAATGTGAAATAGATCACAGACTTTACAACGCAGCTAACCCAACGAGGTGTGCAAGCTTCTCAGGGCTTACGTTCTCGTGTCGCGGCTTGATTATGCATGGAACATTCATAGGGTATCTGGTCGAAGAAAAAACAGCGAGTAGGTCAAAACGAAGTCGAACTGACAGGGCCGGAATGGGGACGCACGTGGTGCCACCGGAGCTCCATTCCACATTGACACCGTCCGGGCCCGGATCCCACGAAGGTGGCGCTTCGAACCGGAAGACAGCGAGCATAGAAACAATTGAGATCCAGAGCGACGCGTCCGCAACGTACCTCCCGACGCTAGCAATTGCAAGATCAGAAACCCATGAATCAGAAGTGCGAAGCAGCACGCGAGACGCGTACCAGACACGTCGACCGAATCCGAATGCAAACGAAAGTTGATCCACCGATTGAGTTTTCTCGCCTAGAAACCGCTCGGGTTTGAACTTTGTTGGTTCGGGGAACTTCACTGGATCTTGTGACATTGCCCTTGGAGAGTGTCACGTCAGTTCATGGGGAGATCGAACCATTCATCACACACGTACCACAGATTCGCCACTATCGTCGCTCCTAAACACGAGTGAAGCCGTTAGTAAAGCCCTCAGCGCAAAGAGCAATGATTGATTGACCTTTGGGGATGTGATATCCTTGGTAGATGTCATCATCTATAGTCGCGTGTGGGACACCTGCCGACAATTATGTAGTTTTCCACCAAACAAGTATTCATTGCTCAGTCTACTTACCCAGGGGCACAACTGGGTGCCATCGTAGTACCTCCTTGATTACAGCCTCGACGTAAGGGAGCGAGAGTCGATCGTCCCAATAAGGGAGCCTTGGCAGTCCAACTCCAATGACAGAATCAATCTCAGCTTGAGCCTGTGCTTGCACATCAGGGTATAGGATCATCGCCAAAACAAAGACCAGGAGAGTGGAATACGTCTGGGGGTAGTGCGATTTCAATGGAAGGCCCCGGGCACTATAGAAGTATAGTTTCCTACCGTTTCAGACGCAGCTCATCACACATTGGTTTCAGCACAGCTTAAAATTCTAACGATTTCGGCGCTTACCTCCATAAGCACTCGCGCAAGCCTCCTTCACTGACTGTTCGAGATAAGCCGCTTCAGTTTCCGTCTGCGCCCGGTCCCGTATTCTCAGCAGGGCATCTGATACTACAGACGGTTCTGCTGTGCCTTCCGCCTACAATGCAACCCGGACGTCGTTCGTTAGTCTGATAATCGCACCGCTTTATGTGGATGACCGTGTACTGACCATACGATTTCTCACGTATTCAAAGGGTGCATCTACCCATCCCGCGACGGAGTTCCGGAAAACGAGGGCCTTGCGTTTGAATTCAGCGCCAGGGAACCAAGCAGGAATACGCATCACTGGTTTTTGGAAAAGTGAGCCATCAGTCCGGCTCTCGAACCATGACAGCACATATGTTTACTTACGGACAGGGAAGGTGGTTATCATAGCAACCAATTCTGGACGCATTCTTCCAACATCGATCGCGCGATCGAGTTGGGCCACGACTGGGTCATGTTTGCTCGAGGCTTCGTAATCATACACGATTGACATGATCGTCGAAATACTAAAGCTGTCGAGTCCGGACTGTCAGAGTAACCGATGAGCTTGCATGGAAGTACCTTACACATGTAGGTGGTCCTGATAAATGCGAGGATCAGACATCAGATTCATGATCAAATTATTTGCTTTTCGCAACTGCAGGGGACGAAATGATGGTGCCGCACTGAGATGAAATGCCTGGTGGAAAATTCTGCGGTGAAGCCGCCATCGGTCACCGTATGGTAAAAATATAGAAGAGAATTCCATTCCAAGGCTGTTCCCGACTTTGTTAAGTGGTTAAATGATAGAAACCTGGAAGTGAGCCTCACAAAGTAGTCATGACACCGACACTTTCCGGGCGACTAGAATAATTCTGGGACCGTCCGTCGAGAAGGTCTTGTGCAACCTTTTCGGAATTGATGACGATGATTTCCTGAGTCAAGATTCGAGTGTATATGATGTCACCTGAATGCATATGTCTGATTGCAGGGCTGTTTAGGCTGTGTATGATGGATGAACGAACCATATTCTTTGGCCCACTTTTCATAGCCAATCCAGCGATAGCGTAAATCGATTCCGCGAATGTTCCCGAATACTGGAGTTGGCGGGGGTCCAGGGGGAAGACGTCTATACTTGGACGTCTTGATGCGATGATGTACTAGTAGCAACGCGGCAACACAGATAGAGAGTGCAGCTATTGAGCCTGACTCAAGCATGTGAAGATGAGGGAAACAAATCGCAAGAACTGTACCATATGATATACCTTGCTGCACTGGTGTTCCGCTTCCTTCCGTTAGAAACGATGATCTGAAACATCAATATTGAACTTCTGCTCCACACGCGTTCGGTGGTGTATTAAACCAATGAGCCAGCACTACGGGACTGACCGGAATCGCAAGGAGCGGATCTATTCGGATTGAGATCTGGATTCTCACCGATATAAAGCCATTATAATCGAAGATTCGAAAGGACTGCCTCCCGCTTGTGTTTGTGGGTCCAGACGCTGTGCTGACAGCCATTGGGCAAGCTGTGGACTTGGTCATCTCCGAGCTTTTCACGAATAGCATCAAAGGACAAGATTTTGGTCGTTTGCAATCGGTGGATTCCGGCGGCGATGATCTCACCAAATAATGAACAAGTTCTACTGCAAAGCCACATTCGCTCGGAGATTTCTATGCCATTGCATCTACTCCTATCGGTAATCAAAAGAAACATTGACAGACAAACCAGTAGTGTATCGACGTCGAAAAGAAGCAAAAGGAACGAGTGATTAAAGACGAAGACCACCACTGTTCATGATAACCTAGACATCCTAGTTCGTTTGTGCACCGACAGCCTGTTCCAACGCCCATCAGTCAAACAAAACGGAAACAGAAAAAAAAAATCACATACCAATCGCTTCAAGTGCTCCATAAACACCTGCAAGCTCACGTCATCGGTGAAAATCGCCTGCCCCGCACCCGCACTCTGCGCAGACCCGTACATCGACGCCGACATGTGTGTCGTCGACGGATTCAACTTCGACAACAAGAATCGTGCCTGACTTCCACCCTGATCACATACGATGTAGCGTGGGATCGGGAATCGGTCCGTGAGGAGATCTTGGGCGTCAGCGACGGGTGCTTCGAGCAGCTCCTTGAAGTTTTCGTAACCTTCTTGGTCTTGATAGCCTGCTTTGCGCCACTGTGCGACGGTTTCGCCATGGAAAATGAGAATATGGAAGAAGGTGTCGAGGAGGAGGATGACATCTGGTTTGATCGAGACGCTGTCAAGCAGAACGGGCTGAGGCGGGACGTCAAAGGTGTAGGACATGAGGGTTGGTTGTATCATGATCAATGAGTTGTTGACGTCTTCCTCATTCAGGATATGCCTGGAAAGTGATGAGATGAGAACACATTCGCCAAGCAAAGGAAGGAACAAGGGTCCACTTGCCTATAAAATGCCGTCTCATCCGGACTGTTGTTGAATACTTGCAAGAATTGACTCCTCCTCAAATGGAACATGAATTGTGGGTAAATGCTAAAGTTGTCCGTCAACCTGAAGCTCGTCGGATCTTCCTTCCTGTAGTCTGCAAACTTTTGGCACAGCCGGATGAGCATTCGATCCAACCACCTTAACACGTCCGATGAATCGTCGATCTCTGCCTTGAAAACTGCTATTCTGGCCATCAGCACAGCCGCTGCTTCTTGATCGAATGAAGCAGCAATGCTTGGCGATCCGGCTTCCGCGAAGTTACGTGCGATGGTCGTCACCCGTAGGCGCTGCTGACCGGACGAATGTTGATAATGAGTGACGAATTGAATGAGACCACGTGAACCGGGCTGGAGGGCCTGACCAGCGGGAGTGACAACTTCGAAATACACTGCGGCAGATGTTCGGGGAGTGATGCAGTTCAATTTCCAAGCTGATGTTTGACCGATACCGATCTCGGTCTCCCCCACACAAGCTGACTTCTTGCCAGCGGATATGGCATGCCCGATCAGGCCGGAAACTCTGAGTTCCTTGGTAGTCTAGGGCAGTGCTTGAGCTCGTATGATCTGATAAGCGAAATGAAGAGTCAAGTACCTGGACGTCAAAGGTAGCATTGAAACCCATTTGTAGGAAATCTTGGTCATCTTTGCTGAATACACGAAGGAAACTTTGCTTGAAAATTGAGGTGGCGAACGAATCGGAGAGAACGATGACACCATTCGTCGAATTGGGCATGGACTTCATTTCCAATAGGCCAACTTGATCAAGGCAACCAGCAAACAAATCAACGATATGACCGTTGTTCGACGCTCTCTTTGCAAGACCTTCATAGAACTATAGATGAAGAAGAGTGAGATGAGGAATAAAACTGGAAAACAAGTGCATGTACCTTGACAGCGCGCTTGTAGTGCTTTACGCTGTCGCGCTCGATGTCGTGGTGTGAACGGATGGGTTCCTTCAGTTCATTGCTCACCACTATACCGGGACCTTCGGTAGCGGGGCCACCAGCAAAGAGCATGACACGAGCACCCGTGTTAGGATATGTGGTCTAAGAGCTACCATGGGAAACAGACAATGATGAACGAGGGGAATACTGACCTCCAACAAGCCAACGGCGACACTGATAGCGACACCCGTGCAGCGCAGAGGACGTTTGTCATTAGCCACAGGCCACGGGTCACGTGCAAGAGTTTCGAGAATGCCGGTCAGCTGAAATTCGCACTGTTGGACGGGGAGAAGGAATCGAGCGGCGCCAAAAGCCTGCTGGGGCATTGGCTGTCCAGGACGAGGTGCGGCACGGGCGGTGGTACTGAGACCGAGCATGTCTTGGATCTGCTTGGGAGTATATTCCTTGCCACCACGGAAGACGTAGGATTTGCTACATTCTGCATAGCCTATTTCGTGGACTTGGGTCTAGGCGTCTGTGAGGAATGAAAGGGTATGTGGGTGGAGACACGTACCATGGTGCCGTAGGTGATGAGACCGACAAGGGCATAGGGTGGGAGCAAGCTGAGACTGACGACGATGGCATCCCGAAGTGCTTTGAGATCCTCTTCGTCGAGACAGGTATCGACGACGAAAAGGAAGATGGGAGGCACTTGGACCGGACGAGAGAGGGTGTACTCGATTGTAGTGTATTTTGGGAGCAGCTCTGCGGGTAAGTTTGTGTTTGAAATGTCATTATAGTGGGGAGGAAAAGCGTTGCGGGAGAGACAAAAAGGGCATATCCAAAGTTTTCCGCGGATGTCGATTTGGCTGGCAAGGGAAGATCAGAGGATGGTAAGACGGTGAAAGAAGGGCTGTACCAGTAGGGATTCAGTATGGCCCGACACGGGGGCTTGCACGTGACAGGTTCGTAGAGGACTGGAGGTAGATCCTCGCGGTGCTTGAGTGGTGTGTACAGCGCTGATATGGGCACAACCGTCCGGGTTGCCTCCATGCGCGACGAGGGCCAGACATTCCACGAAAGGCGCACACCTGCACGAAAATTAGACACAAAAAATGCCTGTGATGCGAGTCGTACGCACCGTCGCGCTCCTCGACGTCCTCGAAGTTGAGCATTGTTAAACTTTGGATGAGTTGTCTCGTCGACGTGTACGATGAAGTGAAAGACAAACAGAGTCAAACAAATAAGAAGTAGCATTATGTCATTGCTATTACACTTACACATACTACATGGACACCTCAAACTTTGGTGAGTCGTCCCGCTCGTCTCCGCAGTGAGTATAGCCAGGTTTGTACGCGTCAACGTTGGCTTACGACTAGCTCAGTACAACACCAGAAGTGACCCCTTCCAACACCACCGCCACTCTGCCCACCCCCGACCCCGTCCACGCTCAGCTATCTGCTGCTCAGAATTTTACCACCCGTAGCCATTTCCCGCCACGTTTCATATTCTATCCCATCAGCTGGGATGGTTCAGAGGATCCCTCCAAGAGACCGTGCTCAGGCTTGCAGAAAGACTACATTGACGACGACTGGTCGCCCACTGTATTCTCTGCCACGGACGCCTTCCACTCGATCGATCGTTGGAGACGCGACGTCGTCAAATGCGGTGATGGCATCGCCGGCCTCTTGGATCCCATCCAAGACTTAGATGCACCATTCCCTTTACTTTCCCTCCCACGCGATCACCACTCGAGTCTCGTAGGAAAACAGCCTTCGAGACCCCCTTTCCGCAGTGCAGACAGCGTTGACAGTGAGGACGAGGTGCAGCTTTGGATACATCCGTGATCTCTCCGGTCTGATATATCATGTCTTGTTTATTTAAGTTACCAATAAAAATTACTAGTTTGATGACTAAGCATGTGTGTAAACAAAATTGCAAGTTGCGCAAGTCTTCTTTGCATTAGCGCACTCACTCAGTCCTGGGCGTACATGTAAGTCAATGTTCTCTACTCATGTCTTTTTTTTTTTTCATTGACATGTTTTTCTTTAGGGTATCCGTTCGCATAGAGTCGCCTGAGATTGCTCGGGCGAGTCTACACGTCGCCCTCCCGTGGTATACATATATCTACACTCTCCCATTTCTTTCCCTCTATCCTCTCCTTGCATATGCATACTACGTACGGTATGATGACTGGATAAAGAGCGAAGAGTGGACCTTTCTTGCTTGCGTCTCGCTCGGTGCAGGTCATGCTCTCAGCTTCTTGGTGACACGTTGGAGTGCTACCGCAAAGGCTTGGATAACTACTCGTACGGTACGACCCTACTCTCGCCTATGTTGTATATTTTCTGACTCGGCTTTCGTTCCGTTCCAAAAGGCTAACTCGATCCAAGAAGCGGACTGCATTCGTCTCGTCCCCAACCAACATCGCGGTCAAGGTGAAATCGTACCACTGGTCAAACCCGTCTCTTCCGAGCCTCTGTCATATTCGTTCAATTACCAACGAGATACATATGTCGTAGCAAAGTCGTCACCCATCGTCTTTACCCGACTCCCATATCCATGCACAAGCCTTCCTCCGCTTTCGGATTTCCACGCACCTCCCGGTCTCGCGACGAAGCAAACTGAGCCGCTCAAATCCTTGTACGGAAAGAACGAGTTCAACATCCCCATCCCTTCCTTCGCAGAACTCTTTGGTGAACACGCGACCGCGCCTTTCTTTGTGTTCCAAATTTTCTGTGTTGCGCTGTGGTGTCTGGATGAGTACTGGTATTACAGCATCTTCACTCTCTTCATGCTTGTCATGTTCGAGTGCACCGTAGTCTGGCAGGTAAGTCAACCCAGTCGCGCCATCTTGCCTGAACTTATGACTTTGTGCAGCGGCTCAAAACATTGACCGAGTTTAGAACCATGTCGGTTATGCCGTATCCCATTCAATGTCTTCGCGATTCCAAGTGGACGACCTTGCAGACGGATGAACTCCTTCCCGGGGACGTAGTTTCGGTCGGTGAGTGTGTCCCGTTGATTCTTGGCGTCTGATACCTAACAGTAATTCGTCCAGCACGTTTACAATCTGAAACTGTTGTCCCTGCTGACATCCTCTTGGTTCATGGTACATGTATCGTCAATGAAGCTATGCTGTCCGGTGAATCAACACCACTTCTCAAGGAGTCCATCCAACTTTTGGATGCCTCGGATAAGATCGACGTCGACGGTGCCCACAAGAACGAGATCTTGTTTAGCGGAACGAAAGTACTGCAAGCGAGCCCCACCAGTTAGTACTATTGTATTCGACTATAATACCTGACTCCAACGTTTCCAACAGGCCAAGGACAGACCTCCGCAGGAACTCCCGATGGTGGATGTCTAGGTGTTGTGTTGCGTACCGGCTTCGGCACAGCACAAGGACAACTGGTCCGGACAATGATTTTCTCGACTGAGCGTGTATCTGCCAACAATATGGAGTCGTTTTTGTTCATCGGGTTCCTGCTCATCTTTGCGATTGCTGCGAGTTGGTATGTTTGGGTGAAAGGTGCTTCATAATTTTGTTCGCCGATCTTCATTGATGTTCACACTTGAGATAGGTATCGAGAGAGACCTCAAGAAGTCCAAGCTGTTGCTCGACTGTGTCCTGATCATTACCAGTGTCGTGCCACCAGAGTTACCGATGGAACTTTCGCTCGCAGTCAATGCTTCACTTGTAGCACTCTCCAAGTTTTGTATGTCAATTCCTCTGAAAATAACTCGAGCTAAACAAGCCAATAGCCATCTTCTGCACGGAACCATTCCGTATTCCTCATGCCGGACGAGTCGATGTGTGTTGCTTTGACAAGACAGGTACGATCACCGCCGAGAATCTAGTCCTTGAGGGTGTTGCTGGCATCGAGTAAGGCTTTTAATGCCCGTTGGTGTGCTTTACTGAGATTCGATCGGTAGTGACTTTGACAAGTTGAGGCTTATTGATGTGAAAGACTCTGGCAAGCAGACCATGCTCTGTCTCGCTACAGCACACGCTTTGGTTCGCTTGGATGATGGTGTTGTCGTCGGCGACCCCATGGAGAAAACAACCCTTGAAGCGCTCGAATGGCAAATTTCTCCAGGTTTGTTTCTAAGGGTGGCTAAGGGTGGCGGTGCGTATACATCAGATCTGACCCGTTTACAGGTGATACTGTTGCTCCTGCCTCCAGTAAGACATCGAATGCATCACGGGTCTACATTCGCCGTCGCTTTCAGTTCTCTTCTGCCCTCAAGCGCATGTCCACCGTGTCCACTCTTCCTTCGGGCAAGGCTCTTGTGTCTGTCAAAGGGGCTCCTGAGACTATCAAACGTATGCTCGCGCATGTACCTGAATGGTATGACGAGACCTTCAAGTGGTATACGAGACGGGGCAGCCGCGTGCTTGCCCTCGGCATGAAGGAAATGGATTCGATGTCGATCGACAAGGTATCGTCCTTTCAAGGTTGTTCTTCGTCTCAGTGTTTTGACAAGATGTTTTGAAGATTAATAAACTTCACCGAGAGGAAGTCGAAAGCAGCCTTACGTTTGCTGGATTCCTTGTTTTCCACTGCCCATTAAAACCGGACGCTGTTGCGACGCTCAAAATGTTGGCCGATTCGTCGCATCGTGTACGTATTGCATGTTCAGTGCGTACTGTTGATATACTAAACTGCAGTTTAGTGCATCATGATTACAGGTGATAACCCGTTGACGGCCGTGCATGTCGCACGTGATGTGGAAATTGTGGATAGGGATGCGCTCATCTTGGACTTGAAGGAAGATGCTGCCCACGAGGCTGGTATGTTGATTGGCGTCTGTAATACAATTTGCCTCTTACAAATGTTTTGCCTCATTCCAGATCTTTGCTGGCGCACTGTCGATGAGAGCAAGATTATTCCGGTCGACCCATCTAAGCCCCTCGATAAATCCCTCTTTGACGAATACGACATCTGTATCACGGGCGTTGCCATGAAACAGTTCCAGTCTTTACCTAGCTGGAATGATCTGGTGCAAAATACCTGGGTCTATGCTCGTGTTTCTCCTACGCAGAAGGAATTCATCCTTACCAGCTTGAAATCCCTGGGATATGTCACCTTGATGGCCGGCGACGGTACGAACGATGTCGGTGCGCTCAAACAGGCCCACATTGGTGTTGCACTTTTGGATGGCTCCCCCGAGGACTTACAAAAGATTGCTGAGCACCACAAGATGGAACGGATCAAGAAAGTGTACGAGAGCCAACTCAAGATCTCCGCACGCTTTGGACAACCACCCCCACCTGTACCAGCTGCGATTGCGCCTTTGTACCCAGATGTCGTAGAGGCACAGAAACAGGCTGCCGCCAACTTGCAAGTAGCCAGGCAGAGAAATCCGATGGAAAAGGTTGGTGTTCTCGCGACGCTTTGGTGGTTCGTTTACTGATCGACGCATAGTTCGATTTGGCTTCAATCACGGATGCGCTCGCCAATATGGATGGAGACGAGGATGTTCCTCAGATCAAGCTCGGGGATGCATCATGTGCCGCTCCGTTCACTTCGAAACTCGCACACGTCGCTGCTGGTGAGTCACTTGTTGTTCTCCATTGCTACAACGGATCGACTCAACCTGTCATCTAGTTACCCACATCATCAGGCAAGGTCGCTGTACGCTGGTCGCGACGATCCAAATGTACAAGATCTTGGCGTTGAACTGTCTCATCACTGCATACAGCTTGAGTGTGCAGTATCTTGACGGCATCAAGTTTGGTGATTATCAGGTGACTGTCAGCGGGATGTTGATGTCGGTCTGTTTCTTGTGCATCTCGCGCGCACAGGTATGGTGTATACTCTTTCTTATAACGTCTCATTGACGTGTATGGCATCTTGTGTAGCCCGTCGAGAAGCTTTCGCGCGAACGGCCGCTGGGCAATATTTTCAACCTCTACGTGCTCTTGTCCGTCCTTGTTCAGTTTGCGTTGCACATCATATCTCTGGTGTACATCACGAATTTGGCACACTTTTACGAGCCGTGAGTCGGTCCATCATCTACTCGCTATGTCATGCCTGACCCGACCTCCACTGTTTCCTGCTGCCACAGATCGGGCGTCATCGACCTTGAAGCCAAATTCGAACCGAGTCTGCTGAACACGGCTATTTATCTGCTCGGACTCTCCCAGCAGGTCTCCACGTTTGCGATCAACTTCCAAGGCCGACCTTTCCGGGAAGGTATCCGCGAAAACTCGAAGCTGTTTTGGGGTTTAGTCGGGGCTAGCACGGTTGCGTTTTCGGGATCAACCGACTTTTTCCCCGATTTGAACCGGTGGCTTCAGATTGTTGAGATGGACACTGCGGTAGGTGGTGTGCTTTTTTGCGTCAGGGCCATGTTCTGATTGTGAATCGGATAAATAGTTCAAGGTCAAGTTAACAAGCGTAATGATTGCCGATTTCGTTGGATGTTGGGTGATCGAGAAGGCGTGTAAATACTTCTTTGCGGATTTGGAGCCGAAGCCATTGGTCACGCGTGGGCGGGAACGGAGGGAAGCGAGGAGGTCGGAGGAGAGGTTGGCGGCCTTGGCGGAGGAGAAAAAGGTACAGTGATGGGTACTTGGGTATAGATGCGTGGTCGTAATGAGGGTGGCAAGTAGAAACCAATCGTATCGTCTGCACACGACCTCGGTTCCCTCAGGCTGAAACTTTGAAAGCTTCAGGTTCGACGAGATCATGGTCGGCAAAAATGCCCATGTGCATTACGGAATAAGCTTATCTTATTTCCGTTGTTTCAAGGTAACTTACTTATCGGTCTCATGGAACATGACACTGTGGGAAGTAAAGGCATGACTAATCAGTGAAAGTGTCACTACTGGCTCTCAGATTAGTAGCCGTTGTCACGGATTTGGGTGTCACATGAATTCCGTGACAGGGTCACTGTCACTGCTATTGAACGCATGCCAATGTTATTCATCACCCGCGGAAAGTTGCAATGATATTCATTGTCAAGCACTTAAATTCAGTGTGACAACAATCGGATTTGGACAAAGACGAGAACGGAGAATAGGGTGATCTTATGCAAGAGGCTGATATACTCAGCAGTTGTTGCAACTTGTTGTAATGCCGCATCACACTACTAATATGCCTTCCTGGGCCTTACCCCACTTCGGCACCTACCCTCGCTTCGGCGTCACAAATTCACAGGGAAAGTCGCAGCTTGATCGCTGTCCTCAACGGCCCGCCATTGCCAGCGACGCGCCCTGTGACACGAGACTTGTTGAATCACGTCGTGTCGCGCACTCAGGCTCGGCAGAGCCTGGTGTTTAAAACTCCGCTCAGGCAAGTGACGACTGGCGTGACAGAGGTTGATTGCACGATCTCAACGACTACTGCACTATTTTCGCTCGTTCAACTTCGTAAACGCAGGTATAAGTAGTATCAAAAAAAAACATATGTAAGATAACAAAAGTGTTGTGTATTTTTGTGGAGTGCAGAAATGGTTTAGGACCGGGGGTCAGAACTCCGAGTCGGAAAAAAAAATCCAAGTCTAAACGAAACTCTACATATATAATCAATTACACTCAAATATTTGTGTGGACTTGTGGTGCAGTGGTCTAACACCTTGTGGCCGTGTCCGCTGCAGTGTGGTGATGCTAAGGTCTTGTGTTCGACTCCGGCTTGTGCTTCGTTTTTTTGTTGATTTTCTGCGTTCAAATTTTGGTATGTTTTTCATAGTCACGGACGTCGGAAAATGCTGCCTATGTCACTTTTTTTTGTTAGCGGATTTTGACACTCAGTGACAAGATTTGTCACTGAAATTAATCTCGTAGCCACTGTTTTCCATTCATTAAGACACTATTG